>JAODAL010013331.1:0-91762 GCA_025379985.1 Phyllomedusa bahiana | reverse complement strand
ATGTATTTTGTGTTTAATGAAGAATAAAAAATTTCCCCTTTAGTCAGGTACAGTTAAAAGGGGATATGCTAATACGCTGTAGAACCCCCCCATGCCTGAGAAGACAAAGTGATTGGAAAGCAGCTGTGACTCAGTAAAACAGCCTAGTGAGAAAACCCCTTTAAGTGTGGTAATCACTGCTATGCAACCATCCAAAGCGGCAGAGTGGATGAAAAGCTGCCTGTGACTCAGCATGGGGGGAAAAACGGGTTTGTGAAGGGTGTTCCGCACCGAAAATTTCTACTTTATAAGTTTAAAAACTCACATCTTTATTCTATCATTTAAAAGTGCAACAAACTTTTCTTGTGTTGGAACAACCCTTCACATACCAAGCAAATGTTCAGGGCATAAAAAGGGGGGGGGGGAAACGTGTTCTACCTGGTTTTTTGGGGCTTCATTTTCACAGTGTTCGCCATGCGGTATTAATGACATAATAACTTTACGATGCAGGTCGGTACAATTACAATAATACAAATTTTAGAGATTTTTTTTGTTTTATTACTTTTACACAATAGAAATCAGTTTATAAAAAATGTTTTTTTGTCTCATAGTCTGCACCCTTTTAATTTTTTTTATCTTTTGTTAGAGTAAATTATAGGCTTGCTTTTTGTGGGATGAGTTGACATTTTTTTATACCATTATGGGGTGCATATGACGCTTTACTCACTCTTTATCAACAAAATACAGCAATCCTGGTAGTTTTTTTTATTTTTTACAGTGGTCATCATGGTATAAAAAATCCTAGCTTTACAAACGGTCGATGATTAAAGCAGTACCCTTTTGTATTTATTTTTGTTTTACCACAATAAAAAAACCTTTTTTTTTGCCAAATTTGAGGCCACTGGTTTTTGTATGGAAAATGTGTAGGGGGGTTGTTTTTGCGGGATTTTTTGGCGTTTTTTTGGTTTAAATTTTTGGGGGACAAGTTTTTGATTTGGTTTTAAAACTGTTTTTTTTAAGGGAGGTGAGAAAATATTGCAAATTTTAGTAGTGTTTTTTAAAATTTTTTTTTTTAAAGGGTTTTCATGCATTTTCGAGAAAATTTAGTTTCACTCCTGGGAAAAACATACAGAATACCCAATTTATTAGTTTTTTTATTGAAGCCCTTTTTAAAAAAAAAAGTGTTTTTATTGTGTTAAAAAAAATATTTAGGGATGTATTTTTGATGCATAAGTATTTAAAATTTTTTCCCTTTACAGTGGTTAGGGTATTTATTCCATTTTATTCGCTAGGTAATCCACAAATCCCCAAATTTTGTGTAGTTTTTTTTTTTTTTTTACAGGGAACCTGAGGTTACTTAACTGCAGATTTATGGCTAGGCCGTTAAAACATTTATACCAAATGATTATTTTTGATCTTTTTGGGGGCGATTGCTATGTGTAAAGGGGAAAAGGGCGGTGTATGTGTTTGTATTTTATTTTTCATGTTTGTGTTTTACTTTTCTTAACTTTTTTTTACTTTTTTTCACCTTTTTTTCACTTTCATATAGGGGATTTGTATCAGTGATCCTCAGATCATGATAAATACAGACGTAAGGCACAAATGCTTTACTGGTCTCTATGGCAACTGTCGGTATCTGCACGGCAATGCCCACAAGATTGGGGGACATCAAGTAGCAATCAAGCAAAAAAGTTGAAACCCCCCCGTTTTTTTTCTTCCCCGATCAAACCCTTCACCCGAATTTTTCAATGGGGGTGCTCGCTCTAAATGAGAAAGTCCTTTCAATATTCATATAAAGAAACAAATAGGCGGCATCCCAATTTCCTTTTTCTTTCACCTTTTTTTTCGTAGAATCGGGAAACAAAACCATACAAGGCTTTGTATGTGCTTGTTTTCCCCATGTTTTTTTTGTGGGAAAAAAAAGGAAGTTGGTGGTGGCCTCGTATTTGTTTTGAAATTTAAATTGCGGGGGGGCTGGTGACATCCAGGCAGCAGCATCCAAACGTCAGGTTCGATAAGCAGCGTGTGCTGCACAATTAAGGCAGAAGGGGGCTTTTCTCCCTCTGTCTGTGCCTTAGCTGTGCATCGTGATGATGTGAAGTAAGGTTATCACCGCTGCCTAGCTTCCTGGGTGACTCCCCCAGGGGTTGGGCAGGAGGCCACCCGTTTTTTTTATGCTGGTCCATGTCGCTTTTCGTGCGGGGCTTTTTGGAGCCCGCCGATCTGAGGATTCGTCCATTTCGGAAAACGCACTTCCGCTAGGACATACTGTTTGTTTTGTAGGTAAGGGGTTTGGTTAAATGAATTGAAGTTTTTAATTTTTTGGGGGTTTACAGAATTAAAAAACAAAGTGGAGGTAAAATTTTCAAAAATTTTCTCTGCGATTTTCAATTTTTTATGCATTTTTCCTGGTCAAATGTTTTATGGGGGAAAACAAAATTAACTTGATTCTGCTGATTTTAGAGATGTGTGTGGCAAAAGTGCGTATTTGGTAAAACCGCAAGTTCGAGTAGGAGGGCAAAAATGGACTTTGGAGTCTCATTTTCATTTGGAATTTTTAGGCACCATTTCAGGTTTGTGGACAACGTAAAATGCTAAAGCTTAAAAAACACCCTTAAAAAAGGCCTCATTTTCGAAATTGCACATGCATTTAGGACGTACCAGTATGCCCTTTTGCATGAAGGGGTTCAATCTCAATTCAAAGTGATCCCTTTAATTTAATGGGAGTTTCAGGGATCAAACATCTGTAGTGAATTTTGCCATTAAGCTCCTTGTTAGAGTGCTTTCACACACAGATGCGTTATTGATGCGTTTTTGGATGTGTTTTTTGTGCAGCAAAGTACAGCATTATTTATTGTGCCTTTCTGGAAAGCACCCTTAGAGATCAGCAATTTATGCAAAAAGTACTTAAACATTGGAGTGTTTCAAAATTAAGAGATGCTTCATTTTTCTTTAAAAAAGATGATTAATACTTTTTTGTTATCCTGAAATTTGAACCAAAAGCCAAATACCCCTAACTTTTTGTGAGTAGTGTATATATTTCAGAGTAGGTTACTCAGGCACAGTCTATACTGTTGGGCTTCCAACATACCTTCAGCCAGGGTCGTCGCTAGGCAGTATCATTCGGGGCAGAAGCCCCGGATGTAAAGCCTTCTGCCCTGAATATTGTTCCTCATCTCTCTGTCGCTGCGTGAGAAGCCCGCCCCCCACGAGCCTAAACACCAGGGGAGGCAGCCCCTCCTTCTTCTGTGCCCCCTGCTCAGCCCCCCCGGAGCTACGCACCCAGCAAGGTTCCCTCCCCGGCTCTACAGCAGATCGTCGGCCCATCATAGGGGAAACCCAAAACGGTTTTGGGTTTTCCCTAAGTCTTCCAGAGCTGCCTAAACAGCCCAGGGCTTCTAGGACCCCAGTGACCTGCATAGGTATGTCCTGAGGCAGGATGGAGGGCTATGCCCCCACCAACATGTCTATGCCTTTATGGACCTGTGTCACAGAGGGATAGTTACTAGAAATTTTCATAAAATTTGGGGGATATAAAAAATTTAACAGAAAAAATTTTGGACATGTGTATATACTGTTCCTGTGTGATATTGCAGTTATAATTTTATACACACTACACCCTTTGTATAAATTTAAAAACACCACACACACACACACACACACACACAACCACAAAACCCCACACACACTCGTCTTAAAAGGGGGCGTTATACTCAAATGTAACCCCAGATAAGTATTATTTAAATTTTATTCTGCCCTGTGTGATTCGGGGTTGTGGTTTTTTTTTTTTATATATAAATTGTGGTGTAGTGTGTTATAAATTATTTTGTAAAATCACACAGGGCAGTATATACACGTCCATATTTACTGTGTGTTGCATTTGTGTTTTTACTGTCCCCGTACGTAAAAGTGAGTAGGTTCCATCTGCGGAGATAAGTCTGATGTATTTAAAGTGGTCAAGCAAAATAAAAAAGGGAAAAAAAAAAACACAAAAAAACCTACATAATAACCCTTTTTCCCCATAACAATGTTGTCAATGAAAAATTGTAAAAAAAAGTACACATATTTGGGGATCACTGTGTGCGTTTTAACCCTGTGCTAAAAATGTATTTTACCCCCCCCATGAACTGCTACAAAAAAATTTTAAAAAAAAAAAAAAGTTTTTGTTATCCCACTGTGCAAGAAAAAGAATAAAAAGAACCCAAAAAAACAAAGAGCCCGAACAGCACCAATGAAAAAAATTTTGGCTATTAGAAGAAAAAAAAATGGAAAACAGCTGTGTTATTTAGGAGTTAAACTACTTACACCAATATACTGGATTTTTCAGGACTTATAGGAGGGCAATTTTTGTGCCCCAAAATTTGAGAGAAGGAAAATGAGGGCTGCAACCTATAGTTGAATTCAGCGCTGGAGAACGGGTAGGCGTGGGGACCAATGCTGTAGGCCGGTGGGGCGGGGAGGATGAGGTATGTTTGTCCGAGAGACCACCAGTAAGGGAGTTCACAAGAGTGTGCAGGTTTCTGTTTCTGCTGCCGGGAAAGCTAGCGGCGGGGTTTAATTAACCCTTCATGCATATGGATGTCCACCTGAACTCTAAATGGCATAAAGGATGTATAAAGCGGGCTCACGCGCTAAAGCCCACTCTATGCAATGGCAGACAGCGACTCGTTTCCTTACACCTCGCTGCTAACAAAGGGCCCGTTGCCGCCCGAATGTTTTAGGACCCTAGCAACGCCCATTCCTTCAGCCATACATTTAAATGGTTGTGATTGCAATTTTATTAGTTATGTGTTATTATGTTCAGAAGGTAATGAATGGATGGGGATGAAGTATTATATGGTTTCTCAGGTTATTTAACAATATTTTAAGAAGTGGTTACATTTATACAGTCTTACAGCTACTAATGACCATATGAAGGCAACCATATTGCTAATGTGGGCCTCAGTGAAAATGAGTTTGACTTGCTCTACATAAAATTACTAAATAATACCACTATACAAGGAGAAAATATGTCACCATACATATTACTACCATACTGTTACCCAACAAATCATCCTAAACTGATATTACCAATAATATTGCATAATGACCAAATAATACTGCCAGAACATGACCAAATATCACCACCACACAGTAACTGAATAATACTTCTATAATATTACTAAACAATGACCTTTGTTAAGGCCATAGAGTGGTAGATATCAGTTGCCTAGACTTGCCTGCAGATTTTTCTGAACACAATCCTAGGATCCCCACTTTTTCAGCACCCCACCTACCTTTTCACCACCTGTACAGCAGCTCCCAATCAACAGTGCACCAAATGGTAATAATGCCCCTTTGGTGCTCTGAGGGATGTCCTAATCTTATCCTGCCTAAGCAGAGCAACTGCCCAGAAAAGGGTGACTCCACGCTTGGAACCTAACCTTGACCAAAACATGGCCAAACAGAGAGCAGACAAACGAACGACAAACAGCACAGACACAATGGAAAACAAATAAAAGGAGAGTGTCAAAGGAGCAAAAGTCAAACCAAGAGATCACGCAGTACCAAGTCAGCAGGCAGGAGAATAACCGAGTTATAAGCCTTAGTCTAGAACCAGAGGAAATCCAACAACATAGCATACACACAGGGACAAGATCCAGGATACAAAAGCAATCACAGGAATAGACTGAGGAAACAGGGAGTTTTAAATATCCCGCCCCAGCCAGGGATTGTCCCAGGACCAGAACCTCTAAAATGGCATACACACATTACGATCAGGTGCCCCATACAGTAATATTACCGCCACAGTAAAACTGTCATTGATCCTGATTTTGTGCACTTAGTTGTAGTCTGCATTTTATTTCCTGTATAGTAAGAAGACCCAAATATAGTGTATACGCACCCTTGATATTAGGTAGGTTACCCTCCCCAAAAATTAGGTAGGTAGCCACCCACATAAAGCTGACAGTAGCTAGTCCCAAAATAATTAAAGCAGATAAGGAGGCACCCCCCAACTAGGCAAGCAGATTATTGTGGTCCCCACCCCCTCAGTAATTAACCACTTATCCTTCCTTAAAGGGGTTTTCTTACCATGCAAGTTGAAAGCCACAGCCAGCTTTAGATCCACCACTTGTTAGTTCAGGCTTGTGGGCGTGGGTTGTATAGCACGTGATTAAAATATTCGTTTGCTTCTGTTTCTTAGCTACTCATGTTACTCGAGACAGGTGCCCAGGGGCGTTTTTGCCTAGGGTCCCATAAACATCCGGGGCTCGGGCCCTTTAAATTTTTTCTGAGTAGGGCTCGGTTCACACGGATTTATTTGCTTTCCATGTTGTAACTGCGGGATGTATTTTTAAAGAGAAAAACCTTTGATGTAGGCTCAGAGAGAAATATATAAGTGAGTTACACTGCATGTTTATTTAGTGACTTACAGAGACGTGCCTCTTTAAGAGTTGTTCTCTTTCTCTTTCTTCTCCATCTGTCCCAGGAAGGCCATGTTGTACGACTTATCTACCGCCGGTCCTCACTCTTCACTGAAAAAATTTACAAAGCACAACAGCTTAGATTCTTCATTTTATCAGTCATTTTTCTACAATTTACCTATCTACATATACAAATCCCATCTTATAGTGCCCCAAATGGGTTATATTTACTACCATGTAGGTATATAATTTGCCCCCTATAGCCAGGTAGTAGCCCACTGTAGGCCAGGTTTGTAAGCCCCCTTTAGCCAAGTAGTTGCCCCACTCTAGCAGGTTATTTGACCCTTTGCCAGCGTATACTGCCCCTCCTGTAGCCTTAGGGTTACTGCCCCCTCCGCCCTTTAGGCCAGTAATATGCCCTGTAGACAGCGTTACTGCCCCCTTGTAGCCGTTAATATGCTCCTTGTAGTCGGGATTATTAGCCCCACGTTAGCCAGGTGTTACTCTGCCCCCCCCTTAGCCAGTAATATACCCTCCCTTAGCAGTGTAATATGCCCTCCTTACCAGGTAATATGCCCCCCTTAGCCGGTTTATATGCCCCCTTTAGCCTGTTATATTCCCACTTTAGCGATAATATACCCCCTCTTAGCCGGTTATTTCAATATGCCCCCTTTGCCACATTATTAAGCCCTTCCATAGCCAATATATTATACCCACCTGTAGCCAGTGGAACATTATCCCCTGTAGCAGTGTTATGCATCTCGACTAATTCGCTGTAGCCAGTGGATATGCCCCTCTGTAGCTGGATATTGCCCCCTGTAGTCATGTGATTCTTGCCCCCTATAGCCTTTAATATGCCCCCCTGTAGCCTGTGATATGCCTCCTGTAGCCCAGTGATATGCCCCTCCTCTGTAAGCCAGTGATATGCCCTCCCTGTAGCCAGTGATATGGCCCCCCCTTTAGCCTAGTGATTTGCCCAACCCCCCCTGTAGCCAAGTGATATGCCCCCCATTTAGCCACGTGATTTGCCCCCCCACCTGTAGCAAGTGATTATGCCTCACCTGTAGCCAAGTACGTAATATGCCCCCCCTGCCAGCTTTGTGATATCGCCAACCTGTAGCCAGTGATTATGCCCCATGTGTAGTCAGTGATATGCCCCCTCTCTGTAACGGCCAGTGATATGCCCCCCTGTTGCCAGTGATATGCCCCCCCTGTAGCCAGTTATATGCCCCTGTAGCCAGTGATATGCCCCCCTGTGTAGCTTGTGTTTATGCCCCTGTAGCCAGTGATTTGGCCCCATGGTAGCCCTGAGGTTATGTCCCCTGTATGACAGTGATTGGCCTCCCCTGTTAGCAGTAATATGCCCCATCTGCTGCCAGTGTTTGCGCACCCCCGGGGTTGCCTGTGATTGTGACCCCTGAGCCCAGTAATTAATGCTCCTTGTAGTCGTGGATTATTAGCCCCTATAGCCAGGGTTACTGCCCCTTAGAAGTAATTATATCCCCCTTTGCCTGGTTTATATGCCCCTTACCAGGTAATATGCCCCCTTAGCCGTAATATGCCCACTTTAGCGGTATTATTCCCCATTTTTGCCTGGTTTATATATCCCCTTAGCCGGTAATATGCCCCTTTAGCCACATTTTATGCACCTCTTAGCCACATTTATTATACCCCCTTCTGTAGCCAGTGTCTTATCCCCCCTGTACCAGTGATATGCCCCTCTGTAGCCAGTGATTATGCCACTCCTCTGTAGCCAGTGATATGCCCGCCTGTAGCCTGTTGATAATGCCCCCTTTGTAGCCAATTATTTGACCCCCTGTAGCAGTGATATGCCAATTCTGTGCCACGTGATTGCTCCCCTGTAGCCAGTGATGTGCCCACCTGTAGCCAGTGTATATGCCCCCCCTGTAGCAGGGATTTGCCCCCCCACCTGTAGCCAAGTATTATTGCCCCCCCTGTAGCCAGTGATATGCCCCCCTGTCGCTCATTGATTGATTGCCTCCCTTGTAGCCAGTGATATGCCCCCCCCTGTAGCCAGTGATAGGCCCCTCTGTAGACTGTGATATGCCCACCTCTGCTAGCCAGTGATATTGCCCCCTGTTGCCAGTGTTAATGCCCCCTCCATTGTAGCCAGTTTTATGCCCCCTGTAGCCGAGTGATATGCTTCCCCCTGTAGCCACAGTTGATATGGAACCATGTAGCCAATTTGTTGAGCACCCCTCTGTCAGCCAGTGTATATAGCCCCCCCTGTAGAACTAGTGATATGCTTCCATGAGCCAGTAATATGCCACCCTGACTGCCAGTGATATGCCCCCCCCTGTAGCCAGTGATATGCCCCACACTGTAGCCGGTGGGTGATATGCCCCTCATCGTAGCCAGTGATATGTCCACCCCCATGTAGCCAGTGATAGCTCCTCGGTAGCCAGTGATATGCACCCCTGAAAGCAAGGTGATATGCCCCCCTTGTTAGCCAGTTATATGCCCCCCTTGTAGCCAGTGATTAGCCCCTGTTAGCCAGGGATTAGCCTCCACCTGTAGCCTCAGTTGGATGATGCCCCCCTGTAGCCAGTGATATGCCCCTGTAGTCAGTGACTATGCCCCTCATGAGATAGTGATATGCCCTCTTGTAGAAAGTGATATGGGCCCCTCTGGGTAAGCCTGGTGATATGTGACCCCTTGTAGCCTAAGTGTGTTTATGCCCCATTGTAGCCCGTGTTATTGCCCCCTCTGTAGCCAGTGATATGCCCACCTTGTAGCCAGTGATATGCCCACACCCCGGGTTGCCAGTGTGATATGCCCCCCCCCAGCTAGCCTGTAATTTGCTCCCCTGTAGCCAGTGATATGCCCCCCCCCCCCGGGTAAAGTAGTGATATGCCCCTCTGTAGCCAGTGATATTCCCCCCTGTATCCACGGGATATGCCACCCCTGTAGCCTCGTGATATTCCACCGCCCTGTGGCCAGGGCTGTGGAAAGTTCGGAGTCGTGGAGTCGGACGTAGGTGGCTATTTTGCAGGAGTCGGAGTCGTCTTTAATGGACCGATACTCACCAGACTCCTAAATATATAATATGTTGGTCCTGTTAGTTCGAGATACAGTGCAAAGAGCAAGAGGAATTTGGGTTTCCCCCAGGCCAGTGTGCTGCCTGCTCCCATATCTTACGCCTCATTACATTGAGGAGCGTAATTGATGACGTTGGAGCAGGCAAAGCACGCCTGCACCCATGGGTATACATTCCACTCCCATGGCAAACAGATTTCAGCAAATTTGTTCACCTGTTTTTTCAAAGTGTTGAAGAGTTCAACCATTCAGCAAAACTGATGGGGCTGTAGGCAATTCCTTTATTACCTGAACATTGTCTAGAGATGTTGCCCTGTGGTCACACCGCTTTTCCCCAAACCAAAAGTTTAGTGTAGAGAGGCGTTCTCTAGCATGGGTAATAATGAGATCAGATGTGAAGGTAATGTTATGCAGGATATCTGATGGAGGCAAATTTACTATTTTCTCAGAACAAATTTAGAGAACTTCACAAATGTTACTGCAGTGTTTTGCATATGTACAATTTTTTTGTGTTCTAAAAATCATGTCTCTAATACAATGCTACTAATTTTACACATATCCATATCTTACCATCATCAGGCTTTGTTAATGAGGGATTACTGTTATTTTATATACAGTCATCTTACTGATATATATACTATAAATTTGACTTGCAGTATTTAGCATCTGCTTAGTTACAGTTTTTTGCTCCTAAAAATCAAGAGTGTTAATTTTTATTATTTTGTTAGTATTTGGGGAAATCCCACATTGGTTTTACAAATACTGCCTGAATACTTCTGGGCTTGAATCAGATTCACGCACATCTTGACCAAAATTCTGATCCCAGGTCTCATTCTACCACATTTCCCCCAATGTTGGGTGCTGCAGACTGGACTTGGATACAAATACAGTTTTTCTTCAACTCTACCCACACAGTGTTCAAAAAGATCATAAAACATTTGTTATCCTTTTGCTGGTCAGTGTCTGTTCTACCTAAATTGCTTGATTATTGTATATAGGCGGATAAACAGCCTGATGTTACCAATTTATCTCGTAAAAGTTATCACTTAAACATATGCGACCGTGTATGAGGGGACGTCAGGAGTCGGAGTCAGAGTCAGGTGTCGGGGAGTTGGAGAGTCGGAAGGTTTGGGAAGGGATAATTGACGAGTCGGAGTAGGGGGCTTCGGCTTGACGGACTTTTACAGCCCTGCCATGTAGCCAAGTGATTATGCCCTTCTGTAGCCAATGTGATATGCCCCACCTGTAGCCAGTAGATATTCTCCCCATGTAGGCCAGTGGTGATATGCCCCCTCTGTAGCCAGTTGATATTGCCACTGTAGCCAGTGATATGGCCCCCCCCTGTAGCCGGAGTGATATGGCTCACCCTGTTGGCAGTGATATGACCCTCTGTAGCCCAGTGATATGCCCCCCTTACCTAATAAATATTAATAATAAAAAAAACTACGTTACTAATGAGGCTATCGCGTCCGTGCGTCCTGGTCCTGCAGTTTGAGATCGGGGTATGCAGCGTGATGACATCATGCTGCTAACGCCGTCTCGCGGGGGCCCGGGACCTCCTCGGCCCGGCAGAGCTGCCGGCTGTAGAGGATCCAGCGTCGTAAGGGGGGTGATTGAAAGGAGATGCGTCTCGCCCCCTGCTACGACGAGTGAATGTAAGCGCTAACAAGCTGCCGTTCCTTAAGGGGAGAAGAAAGGTAGGATTGATTCCGTCCTGCCTCCTCCCGGACTCTGACTGCGCGGCCGCTGTGAAACGGCTGGGGTCAGAGACGGGGGCCCCGCTGCACCAAGGAACTCCAGGCCCACACCCGCGGCCTGGGCCACGGACATTGGGGGGCACAGGAGTTTTTATTCGGGGCTCGGCCGGAAGGGACTCCCTAGCGGCCCTGCGGTGAAAGGATTTATAATGTGCAGTACTAAGGCTGCAAATTTCTAAAGAGTGTTTAAGTGAGAGGCTTTTAAAGTCAGTTACTAGATATAAGACTCTGCAGGAGGGACTCACCATGGCCCAGATTAAAAATGACTGACCCAGCTTTTAGCAATGAGAGATAAAAGAGGGCAGGGTGAGATGGTGATAATGAGAGAAACTTGTGTGCTCAGAGGAGATAAAATCTTCTTTATCTCCTACATGTTAAAAGCTAATCAGTGTAGTGAAAAACTCCCTTTAAAAGTGCCAATTAAAATATAAAAAAATAAACTCACCTTTCCCTATTCCCCTTCTATATAGTGGGTTCCTCAAGCTGTTGTATAGCACAAGTGCAAACTGTTTCTGAAAGGAAGACTCGGGGTCATAAATAAAGAAGTGCCAGGTACCCACAGCATCGAGGGGGCCCGATGCAGATCTTTCTTGCTCATAGTCAGCATCCAGACAATAGAACCTCCCCTGAGATTATTTGTGGCTCCAACACTCTTTCTCTGCTCCAAGCTTCCCCAATAAGGGCATGTCCCCAATCCGGGGGTTTTCGGCCCTTTTTTTCAGAGGTTTGCGGGGTTTTGCAGACCCCTGAAAAAACCTGCCCAACTAGACTAAGGGGGTTTATGGGGGAAAACCTGCCACTCCCCCCCGCGGCCGCGTGGGAAAAAAAAATTGAGTAATTCTTCTCCAGTTTTCGGGCGAATTTTTTGTCAAAGTAAGGGAGAGGGCCCCTTTTTTCCACCCCGCGGGGGAAAAAAATTTTCCCCCCTGCGGGTTGGGGGGAAAGGCACAAAAAAGGATAAATACCAGTGGATAAAACCGGGCGGTATTTGTCCTCTGCCGTGGGGACATGCCCTAAGGGTTACAAATGCATCATATTTTGAGTTTCTATTACACAGTCATTTGACTAGTCATGGCTATGGTCATTATTTCATGGACCACTCAGCTGGTGGTCCCCAAGAATCAACGTCACTGATGGGCCCTAGGCAAGCCAATCTGAGATTGCCTGCATTCATGGTAAGGGTGAAAGAGCGGCTTTTGTAGGCAAGGAATCTTATTCTGTACTTACTATTGATTAATTAAATCTTATTAACTGTTTCTAGAGAGTACATTGTAAAAAAAAAAAAATACATTAGGTGTACGTCCTCTCATTAGGGAAAATCTCTAAGATTTAAGAGATTTAGGCAAACTAATATAAGGAAAATGTAAACCTTGTAGGAATAATTCAGATTTTTGTTTTCAATTTTCAAAAGCTTTTTGGAAAATAAACCTCTTCAGTCTCTGCTCCAGGGTGTCTAGTGGAAGTCATGGCAGACCGCATAAAAAGGTCATTTTCAGTCTTGACCTGCCATGTTCTTCCTTCACAAAGCCTGGATGTGCAGCATTGCACATTCATTATAAACCAACCTACTGTGCACCATCTCTGTACACGGAGCCACTGCACTATGTTTTCCAGTACATACACTTCTGAGCTTCTACCAAGCTTTATTGTAAGTATATAGCTTCAGTGAGCTTACTATAGGATAACGGGCTATAAAAAATCAGCTACACAGTGTTTTTCACAAAGCCCTTGTCTGATATTACTCAAGACTTCTTTTTTTTAATCAGTAACTTCAAATTGGCCTCTTGGAACCCACAGTCAGGGTTGTTTCTTTCGACAGGTGAGGCAGGCGACTGCCAAGGGTGTCAGGTGCATTGAAAGGGGGAAAGGCGTCATGGTGAGGGGTCACCACCCCACTCACCTCAAGAAATGGCCCTGTTACACAGCAGCTCTATTTAAAGTTGCATTGGGTGCAAATAGACCTACAGGACCTTTCACATGTGACTGTGATATCAGCAAACGTTATGTAGGTCTAATAACACCTCAAAGGAAGAAAATGAGCCCGGAGTGTGGCAACAGGTAGACGGGGGAGCATAAATTAAGTGTGGGGGGGGCAAGGCAGCTGTCTATTGTGACAGAGGGAGGGCTACAGCACCAGTCTATAGGTCTGAAAAGGGATCTACTGCATCAGTCTGTATGTGAAAGAGTAAGGGACTATAGAAGTGGCCTATACATGACAGAGAAGGTAGCAATGAGCAGCAGTCTATATGCGAAAAAGGAGACGGCCTTGGTCAGCAGTTTGGTCAGAAGAGGGGCCCATGTGTATATCTGAAGCAGGTATAATGGCAGTAGGAGAGCAGTAAGTTTTTGTAGAGATGGGGAATAGGTGTGGAGGATGCGGTAAAATAAATTGTTATGGCATACACACCACCAGGGCATCGAAAGAGTGGCTTCGTAAGAAGTATTTCAAGGTCCTGGAGTGGCCTAGCCAGTCTACAGATTCTAAACCACATAAAAAACCCTTTGGAGGGAGTTGAAAGTCGTGTTGCCAGGACAGCCCCAAACATCACTGCTCTATAGGAGATCTGCATGGAGGAATGGGACAACATAATGCAAATCATGGTGGAAATAAGTATTTGGTCAATAACAAAATTTAATCTCAATACTTTGTTATATATCCTTTGTTGGAAATGACAGAGGTCAAATGTTTTCTGTAAGTCTTCACAAGGTTGGCACACACTGTTGCTGGTATGTTGGCCCATTACTCCATGCAGATCTCCTCTAGAGCAGTGATGTTTTGGGGCTGTCGTTGGGCAACACGGACTTTCAACTCCCTCTAAAGGTTTTCTAGAGCTGTCCAGTAAGCATAGATTTGGTTGTGGAAATCGGTCTGCATTGGATTTGGCAACCAGATTGCAGTCCCATGTCCTATTGATTTAAGTGGGAAATCCACGTGTCAGTACAGAGCAAGATATCAGATGCAGATTAGTCCCATTTAAATGGATCTAATCCACTTAAAGAAATGCAGCAAAATGAACTGCAACATTTATAGAATCCATAGTTTCATAGTTTGTAAGGCTAAAAAAAGACAAGTCGTCCATCTAGTTCAGCCTAAATTCTTCACAGAATGATGCAGATTTTAGATGCTGAATCCGTGTAGGAAAAATCTGTGAACACACCCTTAACAGACCATTGCTGTGTAGACATAGCCTTAGGAGGCATTATGGTGTTATGACAGTTTAGTGGTATAAAAAAAGTCTGACATTTTGTCATATGTCTGTATTGCAGGAAAATTTGCTACTTTTTTTTGCCCTTTTTTTAAAAAATTTTTTTTTACTGCTTTCATCATTTTTAAATCAAAAGACAGGCCAGTGGCATAGGGAGAGGTTTCCCACTGCACCAAAGATTTACTATAGTTTAGGTAAGATAAGCCACTGAGTCTGTTTTACTTTTTCTCTCCTTATGCAGAGCTCATACATGCTTAGTTGAGCTTAGTGTACATTTGTATGGGACTATCAGGAGAGAGAGCTTTTGGCTGAATAAGTGTTTCAGCAACAGCCATCTTAAGGGTCTTGCTAGCCTAAAGTGAACCTGTCACATTGCTTATGCTACACTTGATGAGGACAACATAAGCTAGTAACACACTGAGCCTTATGTATGAAAACTGTCTAGAAGTAAGGCTGTCTTTGTTGCCCATAGCAACCAATTTAGAGTTCAGTTTTAACCTAGGGCAGTTTTATAAAATAAGGCTATAGGGCACATTTATCAAGGCAGTTGCGTCAAAGCACAATTTGCGCTAAAAATAATGTCATACATGCCTTAGACCAAATTTACTATGTGTTTTAGATAGTTTCTAGACTCTTCTGCGCCTAGTCCGCCAAATGAGTGGCTTCTGTAAAAGGGCTTTGCCTGAAAAGGGGCATGGTTTAATCACACCAAAAAATGTGGCCTGTGATTGGCTGGATCTGTCACGTGAATGATGAATGTTCACCTCTACTACCAGGATGAAGGGGACAGGCACTGCTGCTGAATGGGAGTATCCGGGAGGTAAGTATGAACCATTTCTTCTATTTTTAATCATGCCCTGACAGACAAACAAGCTTTTACAACTTTTAGGAGCATTTACTTTACAAATCTGGCAGCATGTATTTCGATTTGCCTGAGATGAGCGCACTTTATTCCTCAGTGGCCACTAACCTCACCCACCTACCACTGTAAGGCTATGTCTACACTGCATCAGAGAAAAAACGGCCCTTAATGCGGCCGTTCTCTCTGATGCAGGACCGCGGCTTTTGTCACGCTTTGTGCAAAAGCCGCGGCCGCTTCTCGTTTTCCGACGTCCCCCATACAATAGTATTGTATGGGAAGACGTCGAGAAAACGAGAAGCACCGGCGTATTATACAACATGTTGTATAATACGCCGCTGCCGAAAGACGGGCAGAGAAAAGACGAGCTGTGTAGACAGGCAAAATCGTCTTTTCTATTGCCCTCTATGGCACCACACTGACGATCGTATCTCCGGCGCTTTTAAAAAACTAAAAGCGCCGGAGATACGATTGTAATCATGTGCAGTGTAGACATAGCCTTACAGTGGTAGGTGGGTGAGGGGAAATGGCTGCTCATGAATAAAGTTGGCTCACCATATGCTGCCTTCACCAAGGGCAGCATATGCAATCTCCCTTCAGTTTTAGAATGCATATGGAGGGCTAGATAAGTAAATTAGTAATCCTTCAAAGGGAACCTGTCCTTGCCTGGTTTTATCAGTCTGTCACTTATAAACATCTATAAATATGCAGTATATCTGTAAATCTATACTATATCTGTAAATATACATTTTAAATATGTGAATATATAGGTGGCACAGTAATGGTGAGGCACCTGCTGTCAGACATCTTAATTACAAACATTGTCATAAATTGACAACATCCCTCCATTACCATTTTATTATAAAAAAAAAAGGAACCAATGCAGGTCCTCTGTAGTTCAAGAACATGACAGTAATTCATTCTATCCCTTACATACCCTAAAGACCATGCCTGTGGCCAGTACCCCCCAGTACAACCAATATTACACAATCCTGGTAGTAGTAAAAAGTTTAGGGGAGGGGGACCAAGACACAGCTGCAAGTGTGATCTTCAGGAAGTGTAGAAGACAATGTTCAAGCAAATAACATTTCCGGTAAAGGTACAGAAAATGACGAACATAATCCCAGGTGGGGGGGATCCCTGCCCTTCCAAGAAGATGGTTTGCCTCTGACCACCCCCGTACCTCCACTTGTGGATTCGCCTTTTCCCCTTTAACCTTGAAATGCCTCTCCCCCAAAAACCAAGGGGAATATTGAGCAATTCTAATTTTTTCGGAACCCCGGCGGGTAAAAAACCGTCCAGCTAAAATTTCCCTTTCGGGGTTTTTCTAGGGGGGAAAAAAGTGATTTTTGACCAAAACCTTTTCAACAGTGCCCTTTTTTTTCAACGGTTGTCAAAATCCGTAAACGTCCGCAATACTTTGAAACCAAAGTTTACATACACCTTTAAAAAAGACCATATGCATGTTTTTCTCACTATCTGACATGAAATTAAATAAACCTTACCCCTTTTAGGTCAGTTAGGATTAAAAAAATTTTTTTATTTGCCAAAAAGCCAAAAAATGACAGGAGAGAGAAAAAATTTCAACTTTGTATTCTTTTTGAAATTCAAACTTTAATATATTTCATTAGATTTGGGTAGCATTGCCCTTCAACTGCATGACTTGGGTTGAAGCTTTTTTGGATATCCTTCCAAAAGGGCTTCCCCAAAAAAATTTTGTGGGAATTTTTGGGCCCCTTTCTTCCTGACAGAACTGGGGGTAACGGGCCCCTTTTTTTTTGTGGGGGTTCACCTTGTTTCCCACCCCTCCCTTTTTCACTTTGACCATAAATTTTAAATTAGGACTGAGATAAAGGGTTTTTTGAGGGCCCACCCCAAAAACTTTTTAAACTTGGTTTTTTTCCCTTAACCCCCTTTTAAAAACCCTTTTTTGGGAGTAGGGCTTCGGGTCATTGTCCTTTTGGGGAAAAACCCTTTTTCCGCCCAATTTTTAAATTTCCCCTGGCTGATTTTTTTCAGATGTTGTTTCAGTATTGAAAACATAATCTTTTTTCCTAAATATGCAATCTATTTTATGAAGTCCCAACCAGTCCCCCCTCCCAGCAAAACAACCAAAAAACATGATGCTTCCACCCCTTTTTTTTCACATTTGGGGAAAGGTGTTTTTAGGCTTCCAAGCTTTTTTTTTTTTTTCCCCCCAAAAATGTAAGATGGCCATTATACCCAAACAGTTAAATTTTAGTCTTGTCATCCCACAGGACATATTCCAAAAAATGTGGGGTCTTTTTCTTTTGTGATTTCAAACATTAATTTTTTTTTTAAAAATTTTTTTTTTTTTAACTAGTCCCCTTCTTTCTGGCAGCGTGGCCCTTCAGCCCATGTTGATAAGAAAACCCCGTTTCACTGTGGGTAATACACAATTTTACCGTTTTCTGCCAGCATCTTTACAAGATTTTTTTGCTTTTGTTTTTGGGGTTTGATATGCATGTTTCAAACCAAAACACGTTGATCTTTTAAGACACAAAAACCATCTCCTTCCTGAGGGGGTTGTTTGGGCGGACCCCCCATTTTTTATTACTTTTGTATTTTTGGGTTGTACAGATGAATGAGGCACCCTCAGATATCGGGAAAATTTGTCCCCCATGGTTTGATAAAAACTGCGCAAGCCCACAATTATCTTCCTGATATCTTGGCTGATTTCTTAGACTTCCCCTTTAAAGGTTATACACAAACACTGTTTTTCTGGTGGTTGGAATTTAAAAAATACATCCCCCCCCCCCCCCCCCCCCCCCCCCCCCCCCCCCCCCCCCCCCCCCCCCCCCCCCCCCCCCCCCCCCCCCCCCCCCCCCCCCCCCCCCCCCCCCCCCCCCCCCCCCCCCCCCCCCCACGGGGTGGGGTCTCTTCTTTGAGGGGTCAATTAAGGGGGGTTCCAAAGGCCTAACCTTCTACTGGGGTGGGCCGGGCCGGGGGACACTGGCTAAAGGGGGGGTCTTTGGGTTTCTAGGGGGGCACTGGTACAAAGGGGGGGCCTGGGTACTAAGGGGGGGGGGGCTGTTACTAGGGGGGGGGGGAACTGTACTAGGGGGGGAAATCCCCGACTAAAGGGGGGGGGGGGGCCCGGGGGCCCCCTTTCCAAAAGGGGCCCTGGGGTACTAGGGGGGGGGCCCCCGGTCCCCCCCTAAGGGGGGGCCCCGGCACCTACAGGGGGGCCCCGGCCACCTAAATGGGGGGCCCGGTACAAGGGGGGGCCCCGGCTACCTACAGGGACTCCCGGCAATCTAAGGGGGGGCCCCCATTTCCTACTGGGGGGCCCCTGACCCACCACCATAGGGGGGCCCGCCTTACATAAGGGGGCCCTGAAATACAAGGGGGTTTTTGGACCCCAACCCCACTCGGGGGCCCGGACCACAAGGGGGGGGTTCGGGTACCTACAGGGGGCCCCGACTACAAAGGGGGGGCCCCGGTACCTAAAAAAACAAGGGGGCTCTGACTACCTTTCACGTAGTTAAAAAGGGGGGGCCCCGACTTCCCCGCACCCCACCCAAAGGGGGCCCCCAAAATCCCTGTAGACAAACCCAAAGGAGGGCCCCCTAAAAATGTCTGTATAGTACCCAAAGGTGACCCCTAACTGCCCGGTTTATAAAAATAACCCCAAAGTTGGGGGGTCCCCCAACTCTTTGCAAACCTATTTTTAAAAGGGGGCCCCCCAAAACCTACAGCTTTCCTTTCTGGGGGGAAAACCCCTACCTACAGCCTTTAAATTAAATTTGGGGCCCACCAACACCTTTCCACAGCCTAACTAACCCGGGGTCCACCCCTAACTGTAGCCTATCCAAATTGCATAAAATGGGGGCCCGTTTTCTACCTGGGGGCTATTTACCTACCCACCTGTGGCTAGGTAAACCCCCCCAACCTACCCGGGGTGGGGTTTGCAATTATCCAGCCCGGGGGGTTTTCCTACCTTAAAAAAAAGGGCCTATTTTAGTTACCTGTGGCCTCTCCCCACCCTCCAAACCCTTAGGATACTAGCTTGTACCCCGCCCCTCTTCACCCCTGGGTAGTTTGTACAGGGGTGGGAATAGGTAAAGAAATGCTGGAAAATTGGATTTCTAAGATATTTTTGTGTAATTTCTGCAGGGATGAGTTGTGGCCGGGACAAGTCATCATGCGGGTGGAACAGACAGAAGAAAAGGGAATCGGAAACGACTCCATGAGAGAAGAGAACGACTCAGACGTCTCTGGTGAGTCCCTGACATCAAGGGTTTTTTTTTTTATATTGTAATGTGATGGTGACCTGAGCTGGTGTCTGACCACTATGTGGTCTCTATATGGCAGTGTTGTAGGGTATACCTGAGCTCATGTCTGACCATTATGAGGTCTCTATATGGTGGTGTTGTAGATTATACCTGAGCTGGTGTCGGGACCTCTATGTGGTCTCTATATGGGGGTTTGTTGTAGGTTATACCTGAGCTGGTGTCTGACCACTATGTGGTCTCTATATGGGTGTTGGGGTTAATACCTGAGCTGGTGTCTGACCTCTATGTGGTCTCTATATGGTGGTGTTTGTAGGTTATACCTGAGCTGGTGTCTGACCCTGGGTCCCCCATATGGCAGTGTTGTAGGTTATACCTGAGCTGGTGTCCTGACCGCTATGTGGTCTCTATATGTGTAAGTTATATTGGCGCGGGTATAGTGGCAGGCACATGTGCCCCTGATTGTAAGAGTGAGGGAACCCTGACCCGTGATAGGATCACACTTTTACTTTCTTGCTGGTGTTTATTTTTAAGGTGGTGAGGTGCGTGACCAAGGGAAACGTGGCGGGGGAGTTAAATTTGTATGTTTTGGGTGGAGGGGAAAATTGTATGTGGGTGGGGGGATATGGGGGGGATGGAGCTACTTAGCCCTGTGTCTATGATATGTTAGACTGAAATGTGTAATTTCATGTACTACACAATACAGTTCTTTTCCCCACACTGTATTATGTGGTAAAATGGGCGCATTTATGTCTGAGAGGCCGGAAATATTTTAATGTACAGTAGGGTGGGCCCCCGAGATCATTTCCCCTGTTGCCCCCAGACTCCCCAGTCCGACACTGATCATATGGGTTGTTCCAAATAGTTTAAAGACATAGTTATCCTAGTGTATGTAAACTTTTGACTTTGTAGAAAGTGATAAAAAATGCCTTAAAAGTTCACTCTCTCATTTTTCTGCCATTTGGCAAATGTTAATAATTTTGGTAATGCTAATTGACTTAAATGGGTAAGGTTTATTCTGATTTCATGTCAGATAGTGAGAAAAGCATTCATATGTGTCTTTTTATATAGTGTATGTAAACTTCTGGTTTCAACTGTACGTCTGAAAACCTGACCGTGTGGGCAGACCCTAATTGGAGGGCAGAGGGCCCATGGCACATACAGTTGAGGAGCAGCACTGATATCTGGATCCAGGGTGCTGGATTCCTTGGAAATGTCTCAGGGACTGTCCATGGGACAGTGAAAAGGGTCTTAAAATTCAGGACTATCCCACTGGATCCAGAGCTGTTGGGAGGTAAGCAACAGTGGTGGAGGATACTGTGGCATTGGGGGAGCCTGGCATCTTACCTCCCCCACCACTGCTGAATTTTACAGAACCACAGGACTGAAAAAAATAATATAAATTCAAAAAAAATAAACTTGATCTGATTTAATGCCTGAAAAGGTGATGCCCCAAACAATCCCTCTTGGGTGCCTTGTGGCAAAAAGGTCCCAAAGTGAACAGTTGCACTTTAGGAGCATTGGCTGAACTTCTTTTTATAAGACATCTCCCTTAAGGGGGTTTTGCCACAATCTCATTTTATACCTCCTGCATCCAGTTCTTCAGCTCTGTGTGCTCAGAAGGGGGAGTGTGTGATTTATTTGAATTGTAGCTCATGTGACCCAGCAGGATGACATCACCAGGCCTTTCATCTCTTTAGTCAAGTAAAGGTCTGTTTATGTGTAGAGCTGTAAGTAGCTACATTGTAGCTCAGAGGTAAAACTTTTGCCTCCAAGCACAAAGGTCCTCAGTTCAAATCCCTGTAGGAACCAAACTTGTGGATTTTTTTTTCTTTATCAATGCACAGACCTCATTGAGGTTTCTTTATTCTTTTATTTGCACTGTTTGACTAATTACTAGAGTACAGAGGACGGGAGTGGAATGATAGTGGAATGACCTGGGGTTTGAACACTCAGTAGCTGCTCGACCGAATGCAGGCAAAGGTCGCAGTCTTCCGGTCCGGAGCATGTGTCGACAGTGAGAAGCTCTTATTGTGACCACTGTGGAGCTGTACATGTACAAACGAGTTACAATTAAAATGAGCAGCTAAAACAAAAACGGTGCAGAATTTTTAATAATGATGAATGGTGAAAATGTTTATTATTTAATTTATGTCTGTATGAAGGTAGCAAGAAAAAGAAAAGCCGATACGGGAGCGCACCCTCGTGTATTACAGTGGCACACCAATGGTAATAAGAAAATGTTACTGTATCTGCTCACCTGGTGCCGTTGTGCTGATGAAGGAGGCACAACTCTCCGTTAAGCGATATGCCGGTGTCACCCGGTAAGGAGCTTGCTGCTGGTTCCACTGTCCTGGTCCTTCCAAGCGGAGGAGTCCAGGGGAAGATGAGTAAAATCAAGTAAAAACCCGATAGTTGACCCACTAAAAAAGCCAACAGCTATGCGGTTCCAAATTAGCGCAGAGACTCCAGTGTTATAAGAAAAAGGTAAAAATACCGTATTTATTGGTCGAAGTTACGCGTTACGTGCAAAATCACACTTCCTCAGACTTCATGACAAACAACAGGATGGGGCGCTTTAAATAGCATATTTTTTTTTTCTCAAATAAAACTTAATTTTACAAACAGGATTGGGCAGTGTGATTTTGCACGTAACGAGTAACTTCGACCAATAAATACGGTATTTTTACCTTTTTCTTATAACACTGGAGTCTCTGCGCTAATTTGGAACCGCATAGCTGTTGGCTTTTTTAGTGGGTCAACTATCGGGTTTTTACTTGATTTTACTTATTATTTAATTTACAAACTTCCCACGTCAATTTTACTTTGTGACAAAACTCCTTTAAGCATCAGGGTCATTCTGAACTACTGCAGGGCATTTTCTCTTTATTGCAGTGTTGGTCTGTAGTCTGCAGTTGTGAATTTCCAGACAGCATTAGTTTCAGATCCCTCCTACTGCTAAAGGGAGTAAATCAGGTAATATTAGGTTATCACTAACTAAGCTATTCCCCTACATTAATAGAAATAATGTGGCTTATTTAGGAGTATTTTGTAAACATGACATTATTTTGTAAACATGTCATGTTGTAAACATTTTGTTTTGTAAACAGATTATGTTTATTACGGCCCCAGCATCATACTGATGTAAAATGGTGCACTGATAGATAATTCCACAAAGCCATCATATCTACTTGTCATGAAATAGCAAGCCTGAGCTCCCCCCTGCAGGTGTAGGACAGTGTACATGGTGACTTGCCTGCTGCTAAGGCTCATGTGACATACCAAGGGACAGATCCAGCACCAGCAGCATCACAAGGAGGAGGAGCTGCCTGCTTCCCAGACAATACAATCAGCACTCACTGCATGTATACACTATACACATCTCTGTGCACCGCATACATGTCACTGTATCAGCTGCACGCAGGCCAGCTCCTCACCAGCAGCACCTCTGCAATCTCCAAGGACGGCGACCAGGAGCCCCAAACCCCCTGCTGCTTGCATCCCTGCCTCTACCCTCTCATGCTGACAGAAGGTGAGTCCTGCTGTTGCTACTGACAGGTGCCCTTTCCCTTTCATCCTCGACCTTGCTGAGCATTATGGTGCATCAAAAACATGAGTCGTGCTGTGCTTTGTTTTCCATAGTATTAGCTTGTTGTTTGGATGGCAGTGGTCAGTAAAGGGTGCTGGACTTTAAAAGGGCATGTAATATCCAGTACTTGCATGCTGGCAGCTCTCTCAGCTTCCTCCTTCAGTTTGTAGAGGTTAAGTGCTGTAGTGCCTGAGTTGTGGCTTCTTTTGGATCAGTGTGTAATCGAAGAAAACATGTTTTCTTGTAGTGCATTTAGTATTCTACTGCAACTCCACACTGCTGCATTGCCATTTGCAATAAATTAGCATTTACCGGTCTAATCTGCACTAGGAATATTAATGCTGAATTTTACATTTATGTGTATGAGCAATGTGTTTTATAGTTACAGTTGTACTGTGGGTGGCTAAATCAGTGCAGACCAGAAAAAGCCAGGTATATGACATCATCGGTTGAGCTTAGAGAACATGGAGCCACACTGAAAGCAAATATTACTGGAACAAAAAGTAATCTGCAAAATGTTCTGCCACTGTCTTGTTGAGGGACACATACCTAAGCAGCCTCCTACATTTTATACTAATTCCACATAATAAGTGTGCCATTCTTGCTTGAACACTGCTGTCATTTGACATAATTTGAGATCTGCATGTGATAATAGGCCTTTACAATGAATATAAAACTGCAGTCTGGACAAGGCAGAGAAATGTGATCATGTGCTTTCATGCATTCTAGCTGGGAATCTTTTTATAGCTTTTCATGCCTCATATGCGAGTACATCCATCAGATAGCAACATTAGCAGGGACAAATGATGTTGCCCATGCGAAGACACTGAAAGATACTCAAACTTCTGTCTGGAGCCTTTAGAACTTGTTATCTGCACTGCTGCTGCTATAGCATAATGTATACGCAGTAATAAAAGCGCAGTGAGAGTTTTTGGAAATGAGGAACAGCTCCCATTGATAGTTTAATGGTTTAGTTCTAGTCCAAAATGTTTTGAAGACTTTGCTCAGTTATATAACTGAAGGTATAAGGGCATGTCACCACGGCACCGGTTTGCAAACCGCAAACCGTCTGAAAAACCGGTCGCAAACTAACACACCAGGCCGCTATGGAAAACCCATGCAGCAGTCCCCACTGCACGGGTTTTTCAAACCGCCGGCCGCCTGAAAAACATTGAACATGTTCATTCTTCTGTCCGGTTTTCGGACGGAATATGAACATATCAATGGGAGGATAAACCGACCGGTATTTGTCCTTTGCCGTGGGGATGTGCCCTAATAGTTAGTGAAGTTCGTAAATGAGACAGTGGTGTTAATATTTAGGGGCAAACAGAATTATTTATGTAGCAAAGTTAAACTTAACCGTTATATCACGGCTTTCTATGGGATCTGTTCTTAGATCACAAAAAAGCCATTAAAAAAGTTGAGAGAACTTTCATTACCGTGATATCATGTTGTGTTATCTTTATCTATGCTACATCTGTAGGTCAGTAGCCACATTCTGATATACGTGCATTACAGACAATACTTTGACAGGCTTGCCCCAGTTCCTCTGATCAAAACCAGTTTACAGATTGATTGTTGCTCCTAATTCTTTTCTCGTACTGTAAATAAAAGCAGCCAAGGGCACTTTAACAATTGGGCCCTTTGGGCTTACTTGTATAAAGGGATATGTGTAACATGACATTACTGTATAGCTTAGAATGGAAAATGCCAGGTCAGTTAAATGCTTTGGCTATGAGCAGACCGGGCACTGTGACTCTGTATGGGCACTTTATGACACTGCATACATGGGTGTTGTGTGCACTTATATGTATACTTTGTGGTACCATGATTAACAACATGTAAAAAATGCTCCATGTGTACCAATGTATTCCAGTTGAAGGCAATGGGACACAGTCACACCTTAGCCAAATGACTATGTGTGGAAATTTATTTTGGACTAAATGTTGACTTTAAAGGGGTTGTCTCACTACATCGATTCATCTTACCTCAGTCCTGTTTTCTTGGTTTCATTTTGAATTCAGGGGCGTGTTTACTGGCTTCTAAAAGGCCGCAGTAGGAGCCAGGTCTGTAGCTATAGCAACCAGTGCTGGTAGCCTATCGTGGAGAGATCAAACAGGTCTGTAGCTATAGCTACCTGAGGAGCTGATGCAGCCCATACAAGAGGGGATATCTAGGAATAGGTAGAAAACTGTTGATGGACATATATTACAAAGTGACTTGTTTTTGCAAGATCTTTAATATTAAAAAGCAATCCTTGTAGTGAGACAACCCATTTAAGCACTCCTAAAAACATCAATAAGCTTGTTTCTAATTTACATATGGTTGGTCATTAACAAGATCATATTTTATTCTCACCCATATAAGGAAGGTCACTAACACAATGTTATTGACATGTTGAAATGTGACTTGTACTCATAGACTGGATAATTTTTTTATCACTGGGCACTGAACCAGACAAGTCTCAGCAAACAAATCTTCTATACACCTTCTTATCAATGAGTAGCAGAACCTACTTTTGTAAGTGTACACAGTCACACTGAATCTGCAGAAGCTCTAAAGTTATAATAGAACCAAGCTACAACAGGCTCATAGATGTCCAGGAGTAGACATCCCCATTTGAAACCAATCATTTCTTGTTGGTTGTTTTTCAAATACCTTATTAGTCCTTTTTAATGATAAGGCCTGTGTGTAAGCGATGAGAACAGTAGAATGTATGATGAGAGTGGGCCCCTGGAGTAACTTAACATAAAATAACCTTAAATTTACCATCTGTTAGAAATCTGTAACAATTAAAATTTTAGTAGTTTAATGATATTTTCATCCATCACATGTTATATATACTTAAAGGGGTTTTGCCACAATCTCATTTCATACCTCCTGCATCCAGCTCTTCAGCTCTGTGTGCTGAGAAGGGGGCGTGTGTGATTTGTTTGAATTGCATATCATGTGACCCAGCAGGATGACATCACCATGCCTTTCCTCTCTCTAGTCAAGGAAAGGTCTGTTTATGTCAAGCATTGTGAGTAGTTGAGAGGTAATGTTTTTGCTTCACAGCACAAGGGTCCTAGGTTCAAATCCCTTTCAAATCTTTATCAATGCACAGACCTCACAGAGGTTTCTTTTTTATTTATTTGCACTGTTTGACTAATTACTAAGGAGTACAGAGGACAGGAGTAGAATGACAGCACCTGAGGTTGAAAACTCAGTAGCTGCCTGAAAGGAGAAGTGATGTCTGAGCATGTGCGACCAGCCCTGGTTGTATCCCCTGGAGATGTGCTGTAAACAATGGATCACTAAAGGTGCAGCTAAGACAAAAACGGTGCAGAATTTTTAATAATAATGAATGGTGAAAATGTTTGTTATTTTTCAAATGTAAAATGCCACTAAATAATTTTGAAATATCTTCAGACTGGCAGTATAAGGGCCTCCAACCCTATATTAGCACAACCAAGCATAGTAACATGCCATTCACTTATCAATCCTTGATATTCATAGAAGCTTTATTACAAACCGTTAAAAAACTTTCCATAGATAAAGTAATACAGTTAAAAAAGAATACTTATGTTTAGTCGTTGCAGCACTGCTAACGTGTAGTCGAGGATTCAAAGTTGCTTGAGAAAGGGGAGCGATCTCCTCGAAACGTCGCTACTCGATTAGACACGAACTGCCCGGTCTCCCGGCACCGCCTCACGAACTCCCGGAGGTGGTGAAAAAAGGACTTTGAATCATCGACTACACGTTAGCAGTGCTGGAACGACTAAACATAAGTATTCTTTTTTAACTGGATTACTTTATCTATGGAAAGTTTTTTAACGGTTTGTAATAAAGCTTCTATGAATATCAATGATTGATAAGTGAATGGCATGTTACTACGCTTGGTTGTGAAAATGTTTATTTAATTTGCAAGCTTCCCACGTCAATTTTACTTTGTGGCAAAACCCCTTTAAAGGCAACCAGTCAATATTTCTACCCTATCTGAGATCGGAATATGATAGAGGGAAACAAGCTGAGGTCTGTGATGTATTATATATATGATTTAATCAGGATTTGCACAGTCAATTAAGAAGTTCAATCAGAATTTTCTGTGCTCTCTTTTTCAGAAATCCTGCTCCAAATCAAATAAATCAATATATCACAGAGCTCAGCTTCTTTCCCTTATCACATCCTGCACTCACATAGGCAGCATAAATCACTTGATAGGTTCCCTTTATAGTAACCTTAGTTCAAGCTTTACTACGTGTCTGGAAATAGATGATAATCATTGCCACTGTTACAGACCAGCTTGTTTCATACAACGTAAGTCTGTTTGTATGTGAAAAGGATTTGGAAAAATAATCTGTTTATGTATGATTTGGGTAATATTACACAGGAAAAGTAACTTCACTCACCCAGTCTTACTTATTTACAAACTTTGTCTTGCAGTGTCTCCGATATGTATAGTAGCTGCAGTGTATACCTGGCGTATACTAATCAGTAAACCTTAAATGACCAAATATTCAACTGAAATAAAAAACTAAAAAGAAGTCCAGTGAGTAGAAGAAAAAAATATACAATCGTCCATTATTATTTAATCCACCTGCCTGATATCTGATATTGTCTTGGTCCCCCACATAGTTCCAGACAGTTCTGATCTGTCGATACATGGGTTTCACAAGTCCTCTGAAGGTGTCCTGTGGTATTTTGCACCAAACATTAGCAGCAGGTCCTTTGAGCCATGTAAGGTGCTACCTCCAGTACAAACCTCAGATGTTTTTGATTGGATAGAGATCTGGGAAATTTGGAAATAGTAATTTTCTATAAACCATTCATGAACAATTTGGGCATGTCCCCACGGCACGGGTTTGTGCAAACCGTCTGAAAAACTGTCCGCAAACGAACATAATGGGCTTCTAACCGGTGGTTTTTCAAAAACATTCTACATGCACATTCTTCTGTCCGAATTTCGGACGGAAAATGAGCATGGGAAGGGGGAGGGCTTTTCTCCGCTCACCGTGGAGAAAAGCCGCCTCACCACCCCGCAGCCGTGGCGATGGCACACAAACCGGACAAATACCGGTTAGATAAACCGACCGGTATTTGTCCATTGCCGTGTAAACAGCCCCTTTTTGTAGTGTGGCAAAAAACATGCCAAAATAGACCACTGGCATTAGAGAATACTGTTTCAGTAAAGGGGTGCACATTCAAGTGAATGCTAGGACTGAAGCTTACATTGAAGACCATTACCCAGCTTACCTTCTTCTCATAGTACATTCTGGTACCATTTCTATACTACATAATGGATGCACATGCATCCAGTCGTCCATATGATATAAAAAATTTACTTTATCAAGCTAGCTTCATACATTGCTAAATGGTTCTGTTCTGATGCTCACGCGTCCATTGTGCTTTTTGTAGTGGACAGGGGTCTGTTTGAGTCCTCAAAACCAGTCTGCAGCGATTCTAAAGCTGAAGCCTTTCTATCTATTCAACATTACACTTTTCAGCAATGAATGCTACAGTTGCCCTTTTGTGGGACTGAACTAAACAGGTTCGGTTATACTCCTAATGCACATTGATGAGCCTTGAGTGCCCATGATCCTGTTCACCTGTTACCCTTCCTTGGAACACTTTTGGTAGTTACTAACAACTGCACTGCACACCCCACAAGACTTCCCTTTTTGGACATGCCCTGACCCATTCGTCTAGACAGGAGAATCTGACCCATGCCCTGATGGCTGCCAATTTTTTTTTGCCTGTTTCCATCAAGAATTGACTTTTTCTGTCCTGCCTGATATATCCTTCCGCATGACAGGTGCTGCTGTAATAAGATAATAAATATAATTTACAGAACCCTAGATACTTTCAAGGGAGGCGCCCCCAAACTCTGGGTGCGACTGGAGACCCTGGTATATGGAACCCCCGACAGCGGCTTTGATATGGCTACCGCGCTCATTACTACCTCGTGGTATGGTAGCTCGAGTCCCATTGATTGCGCAGACTTCTGTCCTAACATACAGGTCGTACGCCTCCAGGATGGGTCTGTTTGACGTAGGCGGCCCCTGTACCCCATTGCTTGGTAATCCTGATGTTCCGAGTTCTCTCGTACCGGCATTGGCTCGGTTACTGGGTTCGGACACGGTGGCCTCGACTCTTGACAGGGTCATTGAGACTGGAACATTGAAGGATTATGACAGCCTGGCGGGTATCGAGGGGAACCCGACAAGTTTTGCAAGGCTTCACTACTATCAGCTGCGTAGTCTATATGCTAGATGGAAGCGAACATTTGTGATACATAGACCCTGCACCACCTTTGAGCTGTGGTGCCTCGGTAGATACTCAGAAAGAAGGGCTCTCTCAGATCTATATAGGCCTATTCTCACTTCTCGGTTTCTGTGACAAACTGCCTTTTCAGCACGGTTGGGAGAAGGAACTTGGCACCGTTCTCTCGGAGGACGTATGGTCCAAAGCATTTCAGCTGACCCACAGATCCTCGGTGTCTGCCAGGGCCCACGAGCTCAACTATAAAATCGTAACAAGATGGTACCGGGTGCCAGCGCTGCTTCACCACTTCTCCCCGTCCATTCCTGCAGTCTGCTGGAGATGTGGAAAGGAGAGAGGCACCATGACCCATGTCTGGTGGAGCTGCCCCGTTTTACAACCTTTCTGGGCTGAGGTTCTGAGCTTAATTCAACATATTACGGGGATCAGCCTCCGGGGTGACCCAGCACTCGTGCTCCTGTTCGATATCCCTCTACCCGTCGCTTTTCTTAAGTCACATCTGGTGATGTTCCTGATCCTTGCTGCCAAAATACTCATCCCTAGACTCTGGCTTTCTACTGCCAGCCCAACTATATCGGACTGGATCCGGGAGGTCCATGTCCTTCAGCGTCTGGAGGAGTTCAGATCTGATTCTCCTTCATGCTATAGTCGATATCTAAGTGTATGGGAGGACTGGATTTCCTTTTGCGGATCGGACCGTTATCTGTCCCTTTCCTAGAGGAACTTGTCCACAGCGTGGGAGGGGGAGCCACCCTGAAGGGAGTGAAGAATGAGTGGGGGGGATGGAGTGACCTGTGTAATCTCTCTCTCTTATTCAAGTGGGAGGCGGTGTGCCCGCCAAGCCAGCGGTTCTGACCAGTTTTTTCGGGGTTTTTTTTTTTTTGTTATTTTGTGTCCCCATTTCTTTTACCCCTTTTTCTTTTATCTTCCCCGTTATTCTCTAAGGATTCTATAAGAGGTCACCTATTTGTCTTCATGGCGACAGACACACCCATGAGAAGCTTAAATGCCACCACCTTACTTCTTATATGTTGCCTAGGATATAAACAACTTTGCAATGTTTCAGCCTATCAACTGTATCTGCCTTTGCTCACGGGTTGGGTTAGGGACAAGGGGAAAATATATATTCTGTACCCCTCCCTTACTTTGCTGTATTACTGCATTCTGTTGATTAGCTGATATAAGTGACTCTGTACTTTCATGATACAATTGTTTAAATAAAGTGTTTGAATTCGGAAATAAATATAATTTACTTTACTTAAAGACCCAGCAACCAATGCCAGTAAAGAGGGCAGGATCCGACCTTGGCAAGGGGATAATTCTCTATTGAGCAAAAAGCTATGATACAGTAGATAAACAATAGGATTTTGATAATACAAACCTATTAGAAAGTTGTTTATTTTTACAGTCCCCATGTCACGGTCCGTTGCCAGTTCCTTGTACTTTACGACTGCGGCCATATTCCGCGAACCCGCAGTGTAGCTATGTTCCATCGCAGATCTGTTTCGTGGTGCAGTGCCGCTGTGAGCGCCCTGTAGCCTCTGCTTACTCACCTGTTTTTGCTGCCCCTCCATCTTGGTCTGCCCTGTTCCCTGTCTCTATAGGGGCGGCGGCCAATCTTCCCTTCCTTTATTCCACAGTGTGCAGGGGGTTGGGTTCCCCCTCCCAATCCCCTTCCCCTGTGGGTTTATAACCCTGTTTCCTCACCCCCCGGGCCCTGACCCTTTGTTGTTCATGTTGTTGTTGTTTATGTTGTCTCTTGGTGTAGTCTGTTGCTGTTTTTTCTGATCGGTTTGTTAGCAGTCCGGTGTGCCCATGTGGTCTTTTGTGTCTTGTCTGTTCTTTGTGATTTTCCCTTGCCTTGTTCTCTGCCCGTGTTCTCCCCTGGTCACCTTGGTTTCTTGCCTGAGTTTAGTTAGTCTCTGCTTATTTTTTTTGGTGTCTGCAGTCTGTTATTTTTGTTCGCTTTACCTTTTGTTTTTCCCCTTTTTGGGCATTGTTTTGCCTGTCTTTGTTTGTCCCTGCAACCCATATTAGTCGCTTTGTTCCTTTCCCATTCTGTTGGTGTAGTTTTGGCACTTCTGGGCCCGTCTGGTCAGCTGCCATGCTGGGGCTGTCTGAGGGAGCCCGGTGGCTGTTGGGGTCAGCCAACCTACCATCAAGGCTCTGTGAGATACCCCTGCCCGATGGCCCTTGGTTACGCCCCCTCGGGCAAGCCCGGCAGTGGTCCAGTGGGTCCACTACCCGCTTTCCCCGCTCACCCGTTACACCCCATAAATTGAAATAGGATCTTTGTAGTCAGAAAACCCCCTTTAATGTTATAAACTGATCAGTGTATAAATTAAAAACACACAAAACACAGGCTGCTTTTCCTCAGGGTATGTTCACACGGCATATTGGGGCACGTGCTGTACGGGTCGCATTATACCGTCCCCCTCGTGTTTTAGAAGTATGTTCTGTTGTATTGTATGCCGGGGGAGTCCCTGTGTGAACATAACCTAACCCTCAGTGATCTACCTGGTCATCTAGTACAGCAGGGCAAATGAGAACCCTAGCATGTAGTAATCCCATTCTTATCAAGGCAGCAATTTAACTGTTTAAAAAACAATCAATTGAATCATGGTATTTTCTACAGGAGCTTTACTAATTTTGAATCTTCCATTTAAGCATAATAGCTTTCACCATGACATATACACAGTACTTTTCCAGTTACTTGAAAAAAAACATAAAACCTGTGGTTCCACCGCAGAGGTTCCTTGAGTCAGGTAACATTACGGTTTGCTACCTTGATAAGAATGTGCTTATAGTAGGTGGGGAAGCTATTAATAGCCGGGCTATACCTATGGTTCACTGAGAAGAAAAGAATAATGGTGTATTTTTCATATTTTGAATACCACCTAATCCCTACAGCCAAAACAAAAACCCAAACTGTAGAATTTATCCAAATAACTAATTTATTAACTTAAAGGGGTTCTACCATGAAGTAATATGTGCTCGCAGCTAGTTTCGGGCCTGAGAATGAAGAGGGTGGCGCTTACGTCAATCATTTATGTTCATTTCTGAATATAGCTGAGCACCCTCACTCAGCTACATTCGGGACTTCCATAGAAATGAATGGGGAGGACGGCTGCAAGCACCACCCTCCTCATTCCCATGCACCACACAGCTGGCGGCACATATTACTTCATGGTAAAACCACTTTAATTTTGCTCCTTATAGTTTCATAGTTTCAATTTTTCTGCAGGCTGTTAGCACATCATAGATCAGGAGAAATTATTTTCCGTTTTTGTATGTTGTCCAGCTTTGTTGAGCATCTTTTTTTGTGCTGCCGGCGCTGTGGACAGATTACCTTGTAAACAACTACATGATTCTTCTCCGCTCTCACAGAATTGCTTCTATTTACAACTGGCTGATTTCTCCTGTACTAAGGCCACATTCACATTATATTTTATGCCTGTCGCTGGCATCCATTGGGATACCTTGAAAAAAGTATTCTGATGTATACTGCGGTGGAGTCATAGCAATCTATAGGGTAAACATAGTCTCTTTTGAACTGCAGTTACTCTAGTTCCTATATATCAGTGATTGGGAATGAACTTGTGATGTGAATGGGGTCTAATGTAGTCTTGTAAGTCCACTCCAAGGTCTAATGTCATGCATGTAGGGCAGAGAACCAGGATTCAGTGAGTATGTATCCCTATCCCTGTTGTGGGGAGATATACAGACATTCAGTATATGGTACAGGATAATACAGAAGCAGAAGTTAAACACCGGAGGCCTCATGTATGAAAACTGTCTAGCAGTAAGACTGTCTTTGTTGCCCTTAGAACCAATCAGAGCTCACTTTTTATTTCATAAAGTGCGCTGGAAAAATAAAAACTGAACTCTGATCGGTTATTATGGGCAACAAAGACAATCTTACGGCTAGACAGTTTTCATACATAAGGCCCACAGTGTCTGTTAATGCTGTGCTTCAAACCAGTTGAAAAAAAAGTACATAAAAAATAAAGAGGGACATGTATGAACCTTGTGCCGACTCACCAGTTCTACCTCTGTTTTTAATAGTGTAAGATCCAATAGTAGGTATGAAAGTGTCTTACAGCACTTTATAAATGTAAACCACTTTTTATTGACCTCACTATTTCATTAGGGTTATTTTTCTGAAATTATTGTCGTGGAGTTGAAAATGTACAGTTCTCTAGAATGTCATTGTGTGCTTTATTAATATGATACTTCAAAGTAGATGCAGGAAGTAAAATCCTATAAAAATCTATTTATTAACCATGTCCATTAGAACATTCACATCCTTATGCAAACAGTATGCTACTTGGGTTTTTGTAGGTACAAAATCGTAGACCACAAACTCCCCACAGGGTCAGCTTGTTACCCAAGGCCTCTATGCGTTCTGAGAACCAAGATTGGAGGGGAAAAAAACAGGCCCCCCGTTTTCGTGCAAAAGTTTCAAGGGAGAGCACCTCCACTTTCTCAAGCGTCTTGGCTCTCAGAACGCATAGAGGCTACGACTTGGCTGTAGAACCATAGAGGTCGACTTGGCTGTCAAACGCATAGAGGCTACTGCACTTGGCTGTTCAGAACGCATAGAGCTCGCTTAGACATGTCAAACGCATAGAGGCTACACTTGGCTGTCAATGCATAGAGGCTTCGACTTGCTGTCTGAGAACGCATAGAGGCTGACTGGATGTCAAAGCATAGAGGTACACTTGGCTGTCACGACGCATAGAGGTACGACTTAGCTCTCAGAACGTCATAGAGAGCCTACGACTTGGCTCTCAGACATAAGGCTACGCTTGGCTTCAGAAACACATAGAGGCTAACGACTTGGCTGTCAGAACGCATAGAGGCTACGACTTGGCTCTCAGAACGCATAGAGGCTACGACTTGGCTGTCAGAACGCATAGAGGCTACGACTAGGCGGTCACAACGCATAGAGGCTACGACTTGGCTGTCAGAACGCATAGAGGCTACGACTTGGCTGTCAGAACGCATAGAGGCCATTGGAGTGAACACACTGATCCTGTTTGGACGTTTGCTGGTCTACGATCTATGTACCTACCAAACCCAAGTAGCATACTGTTTGCACAAATAAGGATGTGAATGTTCTATTGGACATGGTTAATAAATAGATTTTTATACGATATTACTTCCTGCATCTACTTTGAAGTTTAATATACACAGGAGAGCGAGGAATCCCTGTAATGCAGGTGTAATAGATAGACCAGAAATATTTAACTATATCACTACCAGTTTGTTTTCATTACTGTATTAATATGATTTCAGTTCTCTAGAACAATTGACAACTAGAACAGCAGTGTAAGGACCGTGGCTGTTCAGGTCTCAGCACAGTCCTGAAAGGACACTGTAAAGTACAGCAGAGGCTGCGCTTTTGGCCATGATTCTGTGCCTGTATTGTATACTTTCTTTATGCTAGTCTGAACTCTGTCTGATTCCAGTACTTGCTGTATGGTGATTGACAGGTTCTCCACCACACCTGTCTGGTTACTTCTGCTAGACCCAGGGCTGGGCTACACATAGTTTAGACTGAGTGGAGATAGACAGTTGCCTTCGCCGCTCACCTCCTTCCCCTGACAATATGTGTCTTGTGTGGTCTGGATGTAGGAACGTTGGTCCAATCACGCTCTGGACTGAAACTCTGGCATCCCATAAGAAGACCACTTGTGCTCTTGGACATTTGTTGCAATACGGTTTTGTAGCTTGAGCTGGTGTTTTATTGGTTTATATTGGTTTATATTGCTTGGATTTCTAATATCTTGACCTCCGTTGTTGCCTGCCGTATTAGTATCGTCTTTGCTATCTCCTGTTTGACCTGTATCTTCTGGTTATTCCTTTGTGCTTGTTTATCATGTCTTGTTTTGTGTTTCACTTGCCTATGGAAGGGACTATCGCCCAGTTGTTGCCGATTGCCTAGAGTCGAAACCACAAGTAGGCAGGGTCAGTTTTAGGGGGCCAAGCGCTAGGGCTCACACTTTCTGTCTTTCTGTCTTTTATCCAGGTCCCGGAGTTCCTTACAAGTAGTTGTCAACCTGTGGTATGATACCCTAAATAATGAGTGCCAGAACAAACACCGAGTGTAATAGCCTGTCTCTCTCCATTGATATCAATTTTGTTGAGCGTTACTGAAAATGTTCCTAAACGTTGCAGTTTTGTCCATTAGATGTTCAAATTTGTTTGAGTACAAGTTCTCAAACTCAGTTGTGGAGTACATCACGCCACTCTGGTTAACATTATATGGTAATTCAACCTGGTAAACTCAACGCACACAATGCATGCATTTGTCATTTTTTTATGGTTTAGAACGTATTCTTGAGTGTCTAACTGTGAACAGATGACTTGTGCCAGGTGCTTCAGCACACAATGGGCCCATTCTGTAAGTTTGTGCTGCCTACTTTCTCTAGCGGGACAAAGCTGTAAAACAGACTAACAGATTAATGTATCCATTAATTGTGTGCTTATGTAGTAATTGTTTTTGATAGTCAGTTTGAAAGTTTCATAGACCTTTAGTTTGCTTATGTCCTGTATAATATATATAATATAATATATCGCAATAAGCAGACATTAAAAAGTTAGATTATTTACTAATATGATGTCAGTTGGAGATATAAACACCGTTTGTCACAACACCTCAGGATGTGATCTGTACTGGTGCTGGTGCCGTACATGACTGCCTTGTTAGGCTTTGTGCACAGTATGTGATCACATACATTGAAGGGGTGTTCTCACCATGCTGTTTCACAGAACCACAACCAGCTTCAGCCTCCCACTTCCTGCTTAGGCTGTGGGCAAGTCTACAGCAGTGATTAGCTTAACATCTCTGCTGTTTATAGCTAAACCTGTTAGAGGCACCTTAGTGCTGGAGGTGTCTAATCAGCAGTGCACAAGACTACAAACCTGTAAAGTGTTAAAGGTTGTCAGTAAATATTGTAAACAAGCTCCGTCTTGCAGATAAGTAACAGCTGGGATAATTAACACTGCTGTTAGAGCCTGTTAGAGAAGGTGGCTGATAACTGGGGGAATTTGTTTTCCCAAAAGAAAGGGAGAAAAAGAACGGGTCTTATTTCTGGAGGGGAAAGAAAAAATTAAAAAGGAATTCTTTTGGAAATAGTTTTTAAATTTAAATTTTTTGCCCCATTTTTTAAAGCTAATCAATCAAATGGGAATATCCATAATGAATAATCAAACTAGTGAATACATTTTCCCAGAACAGTGGGTGGAATGAAAAAAATGTTTTGTTTTAGGGGGTTTTTACTGTGGGGTTTTGGGAAATTATATGAAAAACTTTATTTGTTGGTCAAAAAAAAAAAATTCTTTTTTGCTGTATTTATTTAATTTCCCAAAAAAAAATAAAAAAAAAAACCCTTTTCCCCATCAATGGCCCCCTGGGGTCAGAGCTTGGTTTTTGTAAGTGAGGAGATTTTTAAAATTTTTAAAATTTCTATTATTTTGGGGGTACAAAATTTTTTTTTAGTTTCATTTTTTATTCATTTTTTGGGGAGGCGGTGCCCAAAAAAAAAACAGAAATTTTTTAAAATAAAAAAAGAGTTATTTTGATAGTTTTGGAGGGTACGCCCAAAAAATTGGTAGGCATTTTCGGGCTTTCCCCAAAAACAGAGACGTGACAGGAAGTAAAATTTAAAGGGTCCGGCCCTTTTGCCGGGGTTTTTTTGGCAGGTAAAAACCAAAACAAAAGGGCCCTTTAAGGTTCAGGCCAAAAATACAAAAAAAATGCTTGCTCGGCTGAGCTCTACTAAACAGGGGAAATTCCTTTCTGTCTTGCACAGGTAGTAATCCCAGCGTGGATTCCCACTTAGCAGAAAGAGGTCCACAAAAAAGCAAACAAAAACCTGAAACCCCCAGGTTTTTTAGGCCAAAATATAAGCCTCACCTGGTGGGGGGAAAAGTGGTGTGTGTTCTGCCCCTAAACTGTCGGCCCCTTCCCTTTTCCCGACCCCCAAGGCCCTCTCGGTGAAAACACTTTGCTCCATATACTTCCTAGAGCCCCCATACGCACCCCCCTAGGGGAAAAATCCCTTTCCCTTTCGGCAACTCGGGACTGTAACCTCACATACCCCCCCTCTTTTTCGAGCCGGGTGGGGGTCGGACACATTTGGGCCCCCCAAAAACATGTTTTCCCGGGGAAAGAGAGTCGGGCTTTCCCCCTGAACCCCCCCGCTCTGTGCTCCACTTTTAACTTGAAGTTTTGAAAGGGTTTTGGGAAATTTTTCCCCTTTGGGTGACTCTAGGGGTTCCTTTCCTTCGCCTGCCCACCCAAAATTTTAAGGGAGAATGATCTGTGTTTTAACCGGGAAAAGGGTCGGCCCAACAAAAAAATATTTAAGGAACTCGGGGGGCCCACTTAAGGGGCCAAGCACTCCGCTTCTAAAAATGTAAAGTTTTTCCAGCGGGGGTTGAGCTTCCGACTTAGGTAGGGTGACGGGGGCTCCTCTCCATCAAATTCTCCGGGGGAAGCACTGCACCCATTTCCCCAATGGGACGCATCCTCTGTACAATGAACTCATTTTTAAAGTTAGGATTTTTAAACCCAGTACTGGTTTTGCCCAAGAGACCCAAAGGTTAAACACTTGGAAAGTCCCTTTCTGCCTCGGAGCCCAAAGCCCTTAATGGAACTTTCCGGGGTGGTTAGAGGTGCTGCTTTAACTAGCAAAGGGTTTCGGTTTAAAATCCCCGGGTAGTACCCCACAATACCTAGAAAAGCCCTCACCTGCCTTTTTTGTTGTGGGTTTGGGCCATTGAAAATTTTCCTTTTTTGATTTGGGGGTTTTTTGATTTCCCCTTCCCCATCACGTACCCCAATAGCGGCTTCTTTTCCCAAAACCCGGCGCACTTCTTTGGCTTTGCGTTTGTCCCGGTTTTTCAGGGAATTTAAACACGGCCTGCACCCTTGGGGGAGGTGGCTGTCCCCGTCCTCCTAAATTAAATGATGTCTCTAAATACGCGGACGCCCAAAACGACGATGGGGCTTGAGGGGCAATATCCATCAACCCCTTTGGAAGGTTTCCGGAGCCCCATGCAAACCAAACGGTTTAAACAGTTATCGGTACAGGGGCCCTTTCCCGGGGGCAAAGGCTGTCTTTTTTTTGGCCCCCATCAGTAAGGGGGAACCCGCCGTGGGCCCCTTTTTTTAAACCCCGGGTGGGGAAGTATCTGGCCATGACCTAGTCTTTCAATTAAAATCATCTAACCCTAGGCAATTTGGGGAGGGTCAAATTTTGACACTTCGTGAGCTTCCGGGAAGGTTTTTGGGGAGAACGTATCATGCCTCGGGTTTTTTGGGATCAGCACAATTTTGGGGTGGGCCACTCACTTTTGGGGCCCTCAATCACCCCCGAGGTCCCAAAATTTTCTGGATACCTCGGGTATAGCTCGTTTGCGACTTAGGGACCCCGGGACGGTTCAAATTTAAATTTTTCCCCCGGCTCTGTTCAAAGTTTTAGTTTTATGACATTAGTACGCCGGGGGAACTCTGAAAATACATCTTTTAATTGTGCTGTTTCAAACTCCCTGGCCTCCTGTTTTTGGGGCTTGGGGCAGGGGTTCTGACACACAGCCTCCGGGAAAGACACTTTCAGGGGGTTTCTAACTGCCCAGGTTTTCCCTGTCATTCCATGGCTTAATTTGATTTTTAAAGGTATTCTTTTTCGGGTTTATGTCTACCCGGGGTGGGACGCTTTTATAATTTACCTCCCCAACCTTTTCAATTTTTTCATTTAAAGGGCCCCCGCCACTTTGCAAGGAACCTACTTTCTAGCGTGGGCCCAAACACTAATACCCGATCCCCCGGGTTTTAAGTTTCCCCAAATTTTTGGGGACTTTTTAAAGACCCTGCTTTTGGGGTTCTTGTGCCTCCCGTAGATGTTCCCTCACCAAAGGGGGGCCAAGGGAATTTTGGTCCTGCATTAGGGAGATGTGCTTTAATAACATTCTTAAGGGGGGGCCGTGCTCCCAAAGGGCCCCCTTTGCTTTTATCCAGGACCCCGGGACCCTTTTCCCAAAAACCAACTCAAATGGAGAGAATCCCCTTGACGACTGTTGGGGGCCCCCGCAAAAGAAAACATTAGATTTTGGGAGCAGACAGTCCCAGTCTTTTCCCCTCCTTTCTGACCACCCTTTTAAACATATTTTTTTTGTGTCCCTTTTTGGAAAACCCCCAAAAAAGTCCATCTGTCTGGGGGTGGGGATACAGATGTACGGCAAGTGCTTGAAAACGGAACAGTTTTTCATAATCCTTCATGGGCCTTTGACATTTTAAAAGGGGTTTCCCGGGGCCGTAAGGGTTTTCCTTTTGGGAACCGGTCGGGAAAACAACTGAAAAAAGTTCCTTTGCAATTTCTTTGGATGAGGTATTTCGCAAAAAAGGAAACCCCCTCGGGTAAATTGTGGGTAAAACTAACACCACCAAAAATATTGTTTACCCCTGGCAGACTTTTAGGGCCCCCAACCCGGATCCTTTGGGCCCCCCTTCAAATTGGGGCCTCTATGATGGGGGAAACTTTTCGAGGGGACTTTGATAATGCGGCATCGGAGCTGTTAATGACACTCTGGACAGGCTTTCCCCGAAACCCTTTCACCTCAACATTGGGACCATGGCCCCAAAAAACCTTTTGGGGGAAAACCCTCCTTATTTTTTTCGGTTCCTAAGTGACCCCCTAGCACGTGCTTTGTGGGCAAGGTCTAAGACCATTTGGCGTTTAAGGCTGGGGTACCACCAGCTGTTCATAACAACCTCCCCCGCCACTTTGTCGACCTGATATTGCAGCTCTTGGTTAAACTGCCAGTGTGTGGGAAACTCTGTATCAAGCCCCTGGGGTATTGGGGGACTCCCCATTCTGCACCTTAAACATTTTCCCTGGCTCACTAAGGTGGGATCTCTAAGCTCGCGGTTCAAATTTCAGGGAGAGACCATACAGGTCAGGCATAGCAGCCTTCCTTTCCTGGTCCTACATATCACCTGCAAGCACTTCTGGGGAAGAGCTGTCAACAATCTCTGTGGTCACCCCTACTACCTGGAGGCTGAAGTCGGGGTCAAATGGTTTCTGGGTAAGTTGTAGACCACATCAACATTATTATTAACCTTAGACGCTACCCGGTTTGCCATAAGTCCCCATAATAGGGGAAGTCTCTTCCCGAGGATCACTGTGTGCATCAGGGATCTCACCACTCCCACTTCATGGGAGGCAAGTCCACAAGGAGTCTCCAACTTTACTACAGCGGGTAGTGTAGTCCCTGGTGTTCCCCGTGTGAATGCATAGAACCCCTATCACAGTCCAGTGAGGGACGTGGGGTCAACCAAGCTGGCGGTGCACACCAGTGTGACCTGGCTCCCTGATGTCCAGGAGTGCCGTTACGGGTAAGCCATTGACCTTAATGTTTTAAACAGGTGCTGATCAGACTCTGACGCAGTCTCTGTGGTAACACTCGGGCCGTGCAAACAATGACCTCCTCCGAGCTGAGTAACTCCATGGGGCTCGGTGGTAAGGGGACAGTTTGAAGCCATATGTCCAGGCCATGACACCGCCAACACAGGATGCGGCCCGATCTCTCTGAGACTCATGCTCTAGCCCGGGGACCATCCAGCTGGGATTTCCTTTCACTTCAGAGAGGTCCCCCTCTGAGCCACATCCTTTGGGACACTTCTTCCCCCCTTATATATGGACAGTCTTACGGATACTCCAGACGATTTTCTGTTCCGGGGTTGGTTGGAGGTCCAGGAGACACAGCCTGTAATAAGTCCTCCGTAGCATCGTACCTCTCCACGAGGTTTACGAGGTGCTCCGCATCCTTGGGGTCACTTGTCCGACCCAGCGCGGATCTCTGAGGGAAGACAGGGACATGAAATTGTCCAAAACGGACTTATCTACCTCTGCGCAGGGTTAGACTCCTCTGGCTGTAGCCACTTTTTCACCAGCGATGGATCAGGTCTGATACATCTGGGACCATGCTGGTAGGTGGTTGGAATACGTTATCCAGTTATGCACCCGTCGGGCCCGCAGTTGGCGTTCACCCCAAGCGAGCCAGGATCTCGCCCTTTAGATTAGGCATAGTCCCGGAGCGTCTGCTCGCTGAGGTCGATTGTTACGCTTTTTGTGGCTCCCTAGTTATAAAGGGCGCCACTACCCTCAGCCCCTCTGCTGAGCCCCTGGTTGCTTTCTCCCGCTTCTGCCAGCCTTTCCACAAAAACCATGGATAGGCCTCACTAACATCGTCTTTGTCGAGTCTGTCATCTTCTGCATGGACTCGACTGTTATCCGCAGCACATGCGGGGGAGCTGAACTTGGGAGGACCTCTGGACACTTTGCGGCCACGCCAGGAACTTGCTATTGGAGCTGATTGTTGATATGCTGCCTGCTCCTGAAGGGCCGACGCGTGATGGTAGCCTCTTTCAACAGGGTAGTGCGTTGTTTCTGCCTGGGGTCTCTCATAGCTTTCATCATGACCTTTTGTTGATTCCGCCTGTCATTAGTTGGAGGCTATTGTTAGCACTGGATCAGCTGCTTCAGGAGCTCGTCCATCTTGGCCGTCTCTGTTGTTGACTGTTGCTGCAGCTTTAACCAGGGATCATAAGCTCACAGCACGTCTCCTCTCCAGACACTTTTCAGGTCTGTTGCCCTTAGCAACAGGGTTTTATGCTACTGCAGGTCAAATGTCCTTTTTTAAAGTGTGTGTATGTCTCTTTAAGTCTGTTTGCCGCATCCGAGAACACCCATATGATGAGAGGAGTAGTAGCGTCACAAATGGTAGGCAGTACGGGTTACCCAGCAAGACAGTGACAGTGAAGTAAAAGTTTAAGTCAGCGCTGCCTGGGTTTATTGCAGTGAAACAAAAACACAAGGCCTTAGGTTAGGCCAACAAACACAAACAAAAAATGCTGCTGGCTGAGCTCTACCTAACACAGAGGGTTTCTTTCTGTCTTGCACAGGTTAGTATGATCCCAGCGTGTGGTTTCCCACTTAGACTGCAGAGGTCCACACAAAAAGACAAACACAAGCCTGCAGACCCAGGCCTTTATAAGGCTAATACCAGCTCACCTGGTGTGTGGAGTGGCTCCGACCCTGCTCTTTGACAACTCCAGGAAAAGCCGACCAGATAAACGGACTGGAACCTTTATTACAAACCACTTTGTCAGGAACATAGTGTTACTGGACACCTAAAACTGTCGGCTTCCTTTCACGAGGCCAAGGGCCTATCGGTGACACACGTTGCTCCTTTATACTTCCTAGAGCCACATACGACAGTTACCATTAGGCGGGAAAAATACCTTCCCTCGGCAACTCTACCTGTCACCTTCTCACATAGTTTAGACTTTTCCATACATTTTCTGTTTTTTATTGTTTATTTTTTGTAGACTAACCGGGAAAATAATTTTTTGTTTACATCTTTTTTTATATGTATTTTACAACTCAAACTTTTTTTTTGGGGTTTTATATCTATTTGGATATTCGCGTGTGTATTTCCAATGCCTTTGCTATATGTATTGTGATTATCAATGAGTGCGTTGTCTAGGGAGTGTTCCCCCAACTCCAGTCCTCAAGACCACACCAACAGGTCCATGTTTTCAGGATCTCCCACAGAATGCACTGGAACAATATGATAATCAACTGTGAGAATTGCACTGACAATACTGATTCACCTGTGCAATGCTAAGGAAAAGCAGATAAACATGACCTTGTTTGGTGTGCCCTTGAGACTAGGTTGGGAACCTCTGGTCTAGGACACCCTCCCTCTGACAGAAGAATTAACATGGCATATACGGCAAAAAGTTTTTTTAGCATTTCAAATTAAAAATAAGGTTTATTGTAGCCAAATAAGATCCACATATGCACAAGTCTTGCATATTTCAGGTCTGTGCATTATGTTGATCTGGCTCGCTCGTCTCAGCTCGCGCTCGCTGCGCGCTCACTGTAGTGTTATAAAGCAGTAGGTGCACCCCTGTGTGTAAGGGTATGTTCACATGTCTCATTTTGGCCGCGCGCGTGTTGCTGCGTGTGGCTCGCGCGCTCTATATGCAGCGAAATGCGTGCTACAATTACGGTGAACCATAGCTCGCATAGAGAGCTATGGGTTACGCGTTGTCCCCCCGTGCGTATACGCGAATACGCGCCACTGATAATAAATGTCTATGGGGCCGGTGCCCGGCCACTCCACCCTGTGCTTTGGGGAGACGCGCTGATTAGCGCGTCGCTCCAAAACGGCGTATTGCGGTGCGTTCTATACGTGCCGCAATACATTGTGTAAACATACCTTAACAGCCGATTATCCGGGCTACTCCTTACTACTGCACATGTGAGCATTGCAGAATATAAGATATTTTTACCTATTTATTGCATATATTACTCTTTTGTCTACAGTATGTTCTGCTAAGGAAGAAATGGGGGGAGAAGTGTTTTAAGTTTTTGTATGATACACGAGTTGAAGGAATAAGAAATTCTTTGGGATATTTGGAGCTATGGGTTTTATATATTTAGTTCATATGGACAGTTGTGCAATAAGGACTACGGAGGAGTCCTGAACTGAATATAGACCCTTTTTTGCGAATATATGCTAAATAATAAGCGGACATCATGTTTAACCCCTTACCGACATTTGCCGTACTCATACATCACTGTCGGGTAGGAGTTCCCGCAAATTGACGTATGAGCACATCATGACGATCTTGGGCGCTCACAAGCGGAGTGAGCTCCCGCCGCGGGGGATTAACCCCCCGATGTCCAACATCGTGGACGCGATATCGCAGCTGCGGGCAGCAGCAGTGAGCTCCTGCTGCCTGCGATCCCGGCGCAGTAACGGCCCTCAGCGCCGCTACTGATTCTTCTACCAGACAGCCCGGGACACTGTATGACAGCATCGGGTTGTTGGTGACGTCACGATGCCCACAATGCATGTGTGGGCAGGCGTGACATGACAGTTGCAATGGAGACAGCTACATATAAGCTGTGTGCTGATCTCCTATTGCATGAACGATCTGACGATCGTTCATGCAATTCCCCCCTGGAAAAAAGTGTAAAAAGTGTTAAAAAACTAAAAAAAAAGTGTAAAAAAGTAAAACACAAACACAAAAAATAAAATAAAAACAGTTACAACCCCGCCCTTCTTCCCCCTTTACAAAACGCTAACGCCCCAAAAAAAATCAAAAATAAATAAAGTAACCCATCATTAGTATCTACACGATGCGTAGCGACCCACCCTATAAATCTATCAATTAATTAACCGTACGGTGAACGTCGTAAAAAAAACCCCAAAAAACAGTCACCAGAAATTGCGATTTTATGTTCATCCCGTAGCACATAAAATGAGTAAAAAGTCATCAAAACCATATCAACATCAAATGATGCCAATTTAAAACGTCAGTTCAACCCACACAAAAAAAGTTCTTACAACAGCACTGTATAACGTGTAAAATCAGTAAAACTTTAAAAAAATTACAAATGTGGGTATTCGCTGTAATCGTATCAACCTGCCAGAGTAAAGCCCTCAAGCACTCCGTATGCAAAAAATTAAGAAATCTATGGCTGTCAGAATAGGACAACATAACAACAGCAAACTTTTTATAAATCTCGCATCTATTGTGTAAAAGTAATAAAACAAAAAAAACTGTATAAAATTTATATCATTAAAATTGTAACCCGACCCCCATAGTAAAGTTTTTCTCCCGTCATTTAATCCTGTATGGCGAATACTGTAAAAACAAAGCTGCGGTTCCCCCCTCCCATTTCCATGGCCCAATGCAAAAAAAAAAACACAGAACACCTAGTGCACCCAACATACAAAATACAGCCGTTACATGAGATCCTGAGGGTTGAATCCAAAAATGGGCAACTTCTGAAAGTTTCACCTGTTCAAAGTACTTTGGGGGCTTTGCAGATGCCCGAACATGGCCCACCAATATCTGTGCGCCAAAAGACATATAACGACTCCCACTCCCTTGTACAACCCTTACCATGCCCCAATCAGCAGTTTACACCAACATCTAGTTATTGCCGAACTTGGAAAAATTGCGTAATACACAATTTTGGGCTTGTTATTTATAAGATTTCTTAAAAATTAAACATTTCAGCTAAAATTGCAGATTTATTGGAAAAAAAAAATATTTATATTTTCCAGAGCCGAACCTAAAAAAATTTTGATGAAACACCTGTGGGTCCAATTAAATTTAAAAAAAAAGATATACAACACTACACCTCTGGAATATTTCCATAAAGGGTGTAGTTTCCAATATGGGTCTTTTAGAGTATTTATTACGTTTATGGAACTTTAGGTGTCCGCAAACCTGAAATGGCCTAAATAAATCGTAATGAAAATGAGCCCCAGAGTCCAGTAGGTGCTCCTCCATCTGGGGCTTGTGGTTTAGCCAAAAATAATGCACTAACGGGCCAACATAAGAACTCTGACAACGAGCAGAAAATCTGGGAAGCAATGTTAAGTTGCATTTCCCTGATCAACATATACACCGATTTTTGTCAAATAGTAAAAAAATTGAAAATCTGCAAAAAAAGTGAAATTTGAAATTTCATTGCACTTGCTTTAAATCCTGTGAATCACCTAATGGGTTATATAAATCTTCCTAAAATGCGTTTTTGAATACTTTAAGGGGTGTAGTTTCTTAGATGAAGGTCATTTAATGGGGGTATCTAACATACAGGTCAATCAAAGTCACATTAGAACTTGACTGGTCCCTAAAAAATTATATTGCAAATTTTCTTGGGAAAAAAATTGAAAATTACTACTAAATTTCTAAGCCCTCTAATGTCGTAAAAAAAAAAAAAAGAATTTAAAAAAAATTATGCCAAACTACAGCAGACATATGGTAGTGCTAGTTATAAACTATTTTGAGTGGAATAACTATCTGTCTTACATGCAGAAATTTTTTGAAGTTTGAAATTGGTAAATTTTTCAAATTTTTCACGATAATTTGATATTTTTTCACAAATAACAAGCCTTTTTTGGACCAAAATTTCTTACTATTTAAAAACACAATGTGTCAAGAGAAAACAGTCATCTGAATCACATGGATAGGTTAAAGTGTCAAAAACTTATTCTCACATAAAGTGACACATGACAGATTTAAAAAATGGGGCTCTGTCAGAGAGGCCAAAACTGGCTCCGGCGGTAAGGGGCTAAAAAGTCATATTTGGATCTTATCTGACTATTATAAATGTTATTTGTATTGAAAACACTGGACAGCCTTTTGCTTTATTCTTTTACTACAGCGATCCCAGTGGTCTGAGCGATCTTCCATAGAAGAAATTGGTGATCTGCTGTTGCTTTATGTTCTCCAACTAACACGGCAGACCTGTGAGACATGTAAATTACTTGGTACCTGGCCATTGCTTTATATAGGAGAGTGCTCAGTAGAGAGGTCCCTCCATCTAACAACTTTTGACTATATACTATTGAATTATCTCCAATTCCAGCAGTTGCAGGTATAATTTAGCCATACAACACAACTTCAACTGTGTTTGGAGTGGTCTCAGATCCTAAGTCCACTCCATACCCATTATCGGGCATTATGATGTTCATATAAATCCATTAATGGGGTTCAGTCGTCTGAAAACTTGTTAGTGGGTATATGTCCACCTAATTCTATGGGGAAACGATTGCTACAGTTAAATAACAAGAATTATTGTTGTTTATTAAGCTATTGATTGTAAAACATTATTACATAATTTTTGGTAGAGCTGTATCTAAGCATATCTTCACCCAGGGCAAAGATTCCATGTGAGTCCCTACTCTCTCCACATACAGTCTCACACAAACGCACACACACATTCCTAAAACATAAGTTAAAGGGATTGTGAAATTACAAAGATTAGCTTTTAACATGTAGGGAACAATGATTGAAGACGTTTTCCAAATATATTGCTTTGTTTTTTTTCTTTGTTGAGGAGAGAAAAGTGATTTTTTTCAGCTTCTCTAGGTTACCAGCCTGCTCTGCCCTGCTGTTTGTCTTATCTGATAGCAGGGATGACATCATTACACAGGTCAGCAGCTTCAGAGCTTTAATGTTATCTGATATCACAAACAAAGGAGCCTAAATACTTTTGTTTACTTTAGCTCTGAAGCTTCTCTGAACTTTAGATAAACATCTCCTACTCTCATGTCAGAGTAAGTAGCAAACCTTTAATTGGGGATCTGATATGCTAATAACTGCCATATAACCATGCACAGTCTGACCAGGAAAAGATTGGATGCATGAAGGAAAGCTGCTTTTGGTTCTGTGAAACAGTTTGGTGAGATAACTCCTTTAATTCGTCCTGCCTCTATATAAAATGTAATGTAATGTACATATTAGGGAGACTGCTGAGGCTGTGGGACTAAGCCAGCCCTTAACAGGAAACATATTTGGGGCAAGCAGTGGTGTGCTCAAATCCGAAGAAAGCTGAAGTTAGGTCTGTTTTGAATAATGTGGGAATTTGTTGCCATGCAGTCCTGTTAAGTAGCCTGGTCAGTTAGCAAAGTAAATGTGGCCTAGTTTATGGAGCCAGGATAGTAAATCTGATTGGGACAGCCTGAGCCCAGTATGCAGTAAAGGGGGATCTGTGAGAGTGGGGCTCCAGTTCATTGCATCTGGGTCACTGCCATTGAGGTCAGGATCTGATAGAAGGAAGTAGTCATATATAGAAGGTGAGAACTGCCAGTTATATTTGGTCCTGTTTTAAGTACTGCATACAAGAAAGCAGCTCCTGTAAAGACAACAGGAGCTGTAGTAATATTCCTATTTACAATGTATTAATTGTAACATTTAAGCATTTAATTGTGCAACCTAGTATACAACACCAAATTTGCTCTACCACATTATGAAATAAAATGTAGTCATTTTGATTTGATTATATGATGTGCACTTGTCTTCATTTAAAGAGAGCCAAGCATGAAGACAGAGACTAAACCCCAAGCTACTCATATAGTCACACACATATTTACTCCTGCAAGGCTGTCTCATTCTAACATTGGAGAGCTGTGGTGATCACAGTAAAGTCTTACTCGGCAGAATATTTTGCTGAGTAAGGGTATGTCCCCACAGCATCGGTTAGTTGTCGGTTTTTAAGACTGTTTGCGGTTTTACAAACCATCTGAAAGCCGACAAGCAACACTCCCCCATAGACTTCAATGGAAAATTCGTGCAGCAGTACCCACTGCACGAATTTTCTGCCGGACGGTCTTTTACACTGCTGGCGGTCCAAAAAACTTAGAACATGTTCATTCTTCCACCAGGTTTTCGGGTGGAACATGAACACGTGGGTGAAAAGAGAGAGAGCTTGAATCAGCAAACCGCAGAGAAAAGCCGTCTCCCTGCGTGCCAAAAAAAAAGACCAAATACCGGTTGGCATTTCCATCCAGTATTTGGTCTTTACCGTGTAAACGCACCCTAACTCTTCCTGTTTGTTAGCTATCGCTCCATAAAGACATGACAATAATTAAAGGGGTGTTATCGTTTCATTAAATGGTCTTCAGAATAATGGGACAGTGAAAACAAGCAACTTTGCAATTGGATGTCATTAGCAAAGCTGCCTTGTTCTCACAGTGTCCCTTATCTTGTGTTTTTATTTACACTGATATCCAGTGTGGGTCGAATCCCTCCTCCTTGCAATTCACTAGCTGAGAGCTCATTTACATTCTGTACAACCCCTGGGTCGATTCACGGAGCTGTGTCTCTGACTCAGAGTTAGGGGCCGTAGCATTTTCTGTCTCCACACCTAGCAGAAACAGACTGAAGCAGATTGTACAATGAGAAAACATGACAGTTTTGTCCCTGTGCCTAATCTCCTGCATACACGCAGATCTGTGCCATTCTTAGAAAGCTGTAATACATCTCCAGCTGTGAGAGATCAGTGCTCAGATTAGATTGAATGCAGCCTGTGGTATGTATACAGCTCTTATAAAATAAGACTGCATAGAGAGAGACACAGTGATATGTGGACTCAGAGGGGGAGAGGGAGGCGGGGGGGGGGGAGTCTCAGGCCAGCAGTGAAGGGGGGATGATGCCATCCAGCTGGGAGGGGAAGAAACGCCCCTGCATTTACAGAGTTGAGAAGCTGAGAGAAGAGTGAATCAGCCGAAGTAAGGAAGCGATACATCCCCTTTAACGAGACATAATAGAAAAAATGTTACTTAAAATTTTTTGTTAATGAAATATCTGGTCATTTTGGAAAGTAGTATTTTGCATATGATATTGAACTACAGTAAAGTTTTTATGTTGTGAGAGAGTTCCTCTATAATAAAAAATCTTACTACAGTTTATTGCCCGAGGTGTCATAAAATGATGTTTGGGAATATGGTAATAAGGTTTGGTAAATCATTAGAATCCAGGATACAGTTTACCCTACTATTGAGGGATTGAAAACAATACCTCCCCAGTAAATTGCCAAAATGAGTATTTACTGTACTAAGCACTTTGCATAATGACTTTGAAGTCCTGTTATCAAACTTGGATTTAATATTGTTTATAGATCTTGCTAATGAAGAGGAAATGCTTATTTGTGATGTGTTATCGAGATTATCATTTACTACAACTAATGCTGATCCAAGAAAATGTGCAGATGAGGTTTCTCACAAGACATAATTAGTGGCCATGGAGAAAACTTCCCAAGAGTATAGGTGTTCTGGAAAAATAAATCCTTAGTAATTACATTAAGCATAGGCAATATAAAAATATCAGTGGATTAAAATGTTTTACATTTGATAAGCAGTTCTCCTCTTCCAGAAGAATGATTTATCAAACGTGTATACTTAGTTATTTTTTTTTGTTCTATGTATTTTGGGTACTGCCTTTAGAGACTGTTGGCTCATGTATCTTGTAGTACTAGAGTGCTTTGTTTACAATATCTACATATCATTTAACTTTCTATTATTGTCTACAGTGTAAAGCTCACAAATGTAAGGTTACCTGTAGCCTTATGTAAACATACAAATATATCATATAAGTTTTTCTTATTATTATTATTATTATTATTATGCTCATAATGGTTATTATTTATCTGTGTAAAAGCCACAAAGGAAAGGGTAACTGTAGCCTTATGCAAGCCCACAAATATATACGGTAAGTTATGATTAATATTATGCAATGGTTATTATTTGTCTGTCTGTTAAATTATTTGTATACATTCAAAATAGAAAGAATTTAAGAAGCAAATTCTAAAATGAGAATAGATTTCTGGCAACATTATCGCATGATGTTTTATGCGAAGAGCAGCTCATGCTGACCAAGATAATCTGTTGACCTGAAGAATCAAAGTGGACGCAGGCTGCCTGTAGGTGGCTGTTTTGTATCAGTACAAAACCAAGCCTTGTTCTCTGCAGGTAAAGCATTGCTGTAAAGGGCACCATTCTCAAGTGTATTATTTTTTTTGTGGTGATTATTTGCATGGTGTCCCTTTGGGATATCCATGACTCTCATTGTTTGACTTTGAAAGAGTGCATCAGGTGCCAGCCTTTACAATGTAGAATGAGGAATGGAATTTCTGTGGGCAGTGATTACATGACAGCTGTTACCAGTCAGGGAATTTATTTTCTCAAATTGGCCATTGTGATCTAAGCACATTAAATAGAATAATCCTGAAATCCTGATTGTCATTTTTTGTTATGATTTTCTATATTTGAATAATGTTGTGATGTTTTTCTTTGGTAATAAATTGCTTATTTTAGAAAAATTCACGTTTTGTCAGCTCACCTTTGTTGGAGTCAGTTCACCACCCCCTCAGGTTGCACGGACAGGTTCTGAAGCCACTCCTTATAGTAGATGAAAGAATAATGATGTCCCGGATCCCACACGATATTAAGTTGTAAAAGTCTGTTTGTCTCTTTATTAAAAAAAATCCAAAGTTGTAAATGCTGACGCGTTTTGGGGTAACCCCCTTACTCATAGCATAGTGTTAGCCTGGTTCACACCTCTATTTAAACACAACCTAGACAGTCATCTGATCAATTAACCCTGTGTGAACCAGAATTACAATGAAGTACTTATAATATATGTAAAAACAAATTGCACAAATAATATCTTGTTTGTAAATATAAACACATGGCTAGTAATGAATTCAATACTGTAAGGTTATGTTCACACGGGCACATTTCGGCGTGCATTTTACGTCGTATTTGCACTCTAATATTAGCGAGATTACTGTACAGTAATCCATAGTTCTCATAGAGAACTATGGATTACGCCTCCTCTCCCCGCTCGTACAATACAATCGTATTGTAAGCCCGGGGAGATAAGTGACATGTCAATTACTTGCGGCGAACATACGCCGCGAGTAATGACAGTCTGTGGGGCTGGCGGGCTGCCGCGACGCAGAAGTACACGCCGATCAGCGTGAATCCCAGACACCTGGCGTAATTGCGGGGCATACAGTATGCCCCGCAATTACGTGTACTGCACGCCCCGCAATTACGCCGTGTGAACATAGCCTAACATCAAACCATGTCACTTTTTGAGGCTCGCCGGGCTCCTAGTTACTATCCTGAAAATCCACCATGTTTTTCTGGAAAATAACCTCTTGGGGAGAGCTTCTCCTCTTAAGGGCCTACTGACCCTTTCAATATCTGCAAAAGACAAAGATATAAGATCCCCATTATGACAATCCAAAATTTTCTAGAGGCCAAGGAAATACCCGCAATGTCACATTTCTGAGTGTCCGACAAATATCTGTGGATTCTGGTTTTAACATTAGTGGATGTACAGCCCCCATAATGCAGGCTACAACTTTGACAAGTAATAACATGTATACTGATATGGTATTGCAGTTTATATAGGAATTAATTTCAAAACTTTTTTCTGTAGAAGCAGAGGTTATTTGTTTTGTCACATTCACATAACCACACGCCAAGCAGCTATTATGACCACAGCGATATGAACCTGTGGTTTGAAGCCAGTTATTATTTCCCTGCATTTTCTGAGCTATAAAAACTAGGCGAGAGTATGGAAGCAATAGTAGGCGCTCTCCTTGAAATAAATCTTACATTATTGCTAACAATATCACACATGTTTTCTTGCACACCAAGCAATGGTAAATATTTTTTCGCTTTAGCTCTGATTTTATTAAATTGCGGACTATAAGCTGTGCAAAATGTCACCAACTGGGAGGGCGGTTCCCTACTTTTCCTCTGTGTGGATAAATCCAGCAATAGATCTAAACGTGGGTTTGAGGCCATTCTATTAACTGCTCTGTCAAGAACCCATCTCGGATATCTTCTCTGTTTTAGTTTATTACATGTAGAAGAATTCTTTCTGATTCTCATGAGTTCTCCCACTAGAATGTTCTGCACTACATATTGGTGATGACACGATGAGGCCAGTAGCGCAGTATTCGTGGCCACGCTCTTTTTGCAAGGAGAATTATTATGCCATCCTTCATGTTACCCTGTAATGGGACATCCAAGAAATGTACTACAGATTGTCCCATTAGAGAAAAATGCCAAATTCTTTTAAAGGATTTTTGGACACATTTAAAAAAAATCCTTTACCCCCCAAATTTCGTCCCCCTCCCAGTCAGGAGCGGGTTTTGTCTAAAAAAAGGGCCATCCCCACTTGGGGGGGAAAAGGGGTCATTTTCCATAAAAAGAAAAAATGCTCCCCCCACGCTGACATATAAATGTTCGCGAGGGAAGGCGAAAAACGGGCCTCCATGAACAAAAACAACTTTTCTTAAATAAAAAAACAGTTGTCAAACGCAAAAAATTTGGGTTCAATAAAATTGACACACATCTAAAAAATGTATTAAATGGTATCTTAACAATACATTTGTAAATTTTCAGGAAAAATGTGCTGCCAGACCCTGGGGAATGAAGGGGTATAACCCCCCCCACCCCAAAAAACCCCACGAAAAGGGCCCATCCCTCAGTGGCCTGCGACATTATGGAGACAAGGCTCTTAGTGAGTGAATCTATCTTAAACCCCAATGTTCCCCCAAAAGGCCCAAAACCCGTCACGATGGGCGTTAAGGAGGGAAAAGATTTTTATCCCTTTTAGAGAGAAAAAGGAATAAGGCAGTCCCCTACTTAATCGTTCGACTTAATACGTCGCCTAGTTAAAAACGGAGACTTTTTGGCGAGTGACATTAACAGATCCGCCCCATGAAAACCCAAAAGTGCCCATCACAGCTGCACAGAATACAGAACGTTGGGGGAAACTTCTAAAAAGGGAACGACAGCAAAAAATGAAAAAAACTTTTTCCTGTATTTCCCCCAAATTTTTTTTTGCGGGGAATTTTTTTATAAATATACCTTTTTCCATTAATAAAATTAAACTTAAGAATAAAACCTACGTCCCACCCCTTTTGTCCCCCGGGCTGCCTGTTTGGGATAAGGGTAAATTGCACCAAAAGTTTATTGCAAATGTTTTGGAATGGCTCCATAAAACCCCTTCATTTCAGTTTCCTTTGAAAAATAATGGTGGTATTTTCTGATAGGGGGCGGTAAGTGTTAATATCATGTTTTTTATAAAGGCTTGCCTTAAGCAAAACCACTGCTCCCACTTTAAGCGCAGATCTAACTAACAGGTCTGAATTGGATTTTAACTCCTGTATTTAAACATACCCACTAAACAAGGAACATCATTATCTCCATGAAAACAGTACACCAAGGATTTAGACCTCTGGAACACAGATAATCAAAGGTACTTAGTAGGCTGAACATGAAGGGAGATATTATACTCTAGTAATATTAAACATACTGGGTTCCTCCTTAAAATTTTTTAAAGTCACTTTCCCAAAAATTCTTTTTTCAACCCCCTTTCCCGAAAAGTGGGGGTGAAAAAGGGGTTTGGGTTTTGCTATGAGTAAGGGGTTATCCCCGAAAAGCGTCAGTATATACAACTTTGCTGTTATGTCATTTGACTTTTTTAATTATTTGTTATTTGGAATAAAGGGATTAATAGTCTTTAACAATTTAACACCATGTGGGATGCTGGACTTCATTATTCTTTTCCAGTTGCTTATTTGAACCACTTCCTGACGGGTCTTTTTACCCCTTTCCCAAACAAGCACATTTTTTGGGTTTTTTTTTTTAGTAAAAATGTGGTTTTAAAAGCTTTCTCACTTTCTCACACTTGGTTATTCAAATTATTTTTTAGCTTCTTTCATTGATTCATCTGGCCTCATTTCTATTTAATGTTTGCATTTTTTTTTTTGTGGATCAGACTATCAGGGTTTTTTTTTTCTTTTTCTTTTTTGTTTTTAAAATTTTTTCGTATTATTTTAACATTCTCCCCATTAAGGACAAGGGGAATGACCTTTTTACATACGATTTTTTTTTATTGTTTGTTGTCCTTTTTTTTGATACATTACCCCCCTTTTAAAAGGGGGGAAAAAACAGCCCCCAGCAGGGATGCGAGTTTTGAATTGGGGGGCCTGTTAGCTTCTACAGTTCCCTGGGGGGGCCCCCACAGGAGGAAAGCTTAAATGTTCCTGTGGCTTATCCCAAATTTCATTGTGTACTCCCCAATTAAGAATCTCTTCCTCTTATGGAGAGTCCGCTGCCCCGACGCAAGTTCCATCCTGCAGCTGCTTGATTCCATGTAGCGCAGGTCTGTAATGACCCCGTTTACATGGCACGGACAAATATGGTCGGTTTTTTTAACCCCCGGTATTTGTAAGTTTTTTTTTGGGCCGTGCCATGGCCGCGGGGGGGGGCGGTTTTCTCCGGGTTTGTGGGGAAAACCCCTCCCCTTCAATGATTTGTTCTTTTTCCGGGCCCGAAAACCAGACAGAAGAAAAAAACAAGTTCTATGTTTTCAGCCGTTGGGGGGGGGAAATCGTGCACTGGGGAAGCTGCACGGTTTTTTCCATTGGGGGTCGTTTGAAAAAATTTTTTTTGGGGGTTTTTTCAAAAAAAAACCGGCTGAAAACCCTTTTGCCGTGGGGACAAGGCCTAAGTTTGTTCAGTAAAGCCCTCTGCTCTGGGTGGGAAAAAAATTAACTTTTCCCGGGGGCCCCCGTTTGAGAAAGGGATGGTTTTGGAGGGGGGGGGACTAAAAAAAAAACATAGGTGAAAGGGGGAAAAAAAATTCGTTTTTTGGGGGTTTTATCTTTGTGGAAAAATTATGGGGTGTTTTAAAAAACCCTGCATTATACGTATAATGATGGAAAACACGTAAGGAGGTTTATACAGCTTTCCTCAGTATGTAGGTTGTGATGTATGTCCCCCTCGTCTGGACGTTTTTTACAGCCCCCCCCCCCCAGCCCGGGGTATATGATACAGCTCCCCTCAGTCGGGGTTATAGTTTCAGCCCCCCTCATTTGGTATTTAATTTACAGCTCCCCACAGGCAGGTATAAGATGGGTTTAAAGCCCCCCCACGGGCAGGATATAGTAGGTAAGGGGCTCCTCAGGGGGGAAAATTTGATAGGTAAGCCCCCCTCGGGGGCAGGGTTTATAATGGAAACAGCCCCCCTCGGCAGGTAAATTTAGATAGTAAGTCCCTCAGGAGGTATATAGATAGGTACAGTCCCTAGGCAGGTTTATAGATGGTAAACCCCCTCCCCTAGGCAGGTTTATAGAAGGTCAGCTCCCCTCAGCAGGTATATAGATTTTTTTTTCAGCCCTAGGAAAGGTATATTGATAGGTTCAGCCCCCCCTCAGGAGGTATTTTGTTTGGTTAGTCCCCTCGGCGGGGTATATGATAGGTACAGCTCCCCTCAGGCAGGAATTTTAGATGGTTCAGTCCCCTCGGTTGGTTCTAGTTAGGGCTCCATACAGGCAGGTATATTTTTGGGGTTCCCAAAGGAGGTATAAGAAGTTTGGGGGCCCCCGGGCAGGTTATAGATAGTGGGGTGTGTCCCCAGGAGGTATATAGATGGGGCTAGGTTTTTTCCCCCGGGCAGGTATATAGATGCTAGGTGTTTCCCCAGGGGGTTATAAAAAAGTGTTTCCCCGGCAGGTTTATAGTTTGTGTGTCCCCAAGGCAGGTTTTAAAGATAGCTGTGCCCCCGGGCAGGGGTATATAGATGCTGGTCCTCGGCGGTATATATATAGTTTAGCGTGTCCTAGGCGGTATAAGTTTTGTTAGGGTTGTCCTAGGGCAGGTTATAGTAGGTGTGTCTAGGCAGGTTAAGTTGCGGGGGTGTCCTGGGGCAGGTTATAGATAGATGCTGTGTCCTAGGAGGTATATAGAGAGTTAGCTGTTCCCCCAGGCAAGGTTATAGATAGTTAGCTGTGTCCCCCAGGAGGTAAAATAGATAGTTAGCTGGGGTCCCCAGGGGTTTTTGGCCAGGTGTGTCCCGGGAGGTATATAGATAGGGGTGTCCCCGGCGGGGATTAGTTAGCTGTGTCCCGGAAGGTATATAGTTAGCTGTGCCCCCCAGGAGGTTATAGTTGCTGGTCCGGCAGGTATATGGCCAGGGTGCCCCCGGCAGTTAGATAATTTTATGGCCAAATTTAAAAATAACAAACCCCCCTAATACTTCACCCCTTGGCTTCCTGCTTCCCGGCCCCGAGGCGTCATTTTAAACCGGGAGCTTCCCGGGGGGGGGGGGGCTTGATGATGTCATGCCGCCAGCCCCCGGGAGCTCCTCCGTAAAGTTGGGGCCCCGACAGAGTCATCACTCGTGTGCGCCGGGAGGGGGCAGCGGTGGGGGTGAGCCGGGTTCAGGGCGTCGCTCCCTTTAAACACAAGAACAGTAGGCTGGGGGGGCCCGCAGCGGCCTTTCAGCAATCCCCCGGCGCGGCGGGCCGTCAGCGTTTACTTTTATCGACCTGGGCATGTTACGCCGGGGCCCGCACCCGACGGGGGGGAGGGGGGGATGGGGCCCGGGGGGGTTTTCTTTCCCAAAGGTCGCCTAGTGGATTGTAATCAATAATACGTCATTGGGTGAAAAACCCAAAACTACAGTTAAGAAAAACATTTTTAAAAAATTGATTAAAATTTTGTTTTCAAATTTCAAAAAAATGAGAAAAAATAATTTTTTTCTAGGGGCCCATACACTAAGGATATAGGCCTGTGAAACATAGATAATCTAAGGTGTTTAGTAAAGAGAGATATTCAAAATCATTAGTTAAACAATATGAATTCAAAAATACACCAATCAAAAATTCTGTGCATATAATGTGAATATACCATATAACTCAGAGAACATATTAAATCTCTAATCCACAAAGTATTTGTGAAGTATAATCTAAATGGAAGCCGCAGTTTCTAAAGTCCAAAGGAGATATCTCCTGTACATGTCACTGCAAACCCCCAATAAAACAAAAATAATTCTAATACTTTCCCTATGTCATCCCTTATTCGGCACTGTAAAAAAGCAGAGCAATGACTCTGAAAGGGTTGCCCCATTTTGGTTGCAACCCGTTTTTTTGAGAGTACTTTTTGCATATGAAAATACCAAAAAAGTTCTTGTTCAAAAAACACCCTTTGCGAGTTGCTATGGATACCTGGATGTTTATATTCTATGAGCAGTCCGCAAGTGCTTAAAGGGGTGTTCTCATCATATCGATTAGCTTTAAACATGTAGGCAAAGGTAAATGAAGACTATTACAAAATCCATTGCTGTCCTGATTTTGCTTTGGAGTTGGATCAGTTCTTTTCTTTTGCTTGTTGACATAAGCTTCTCTAGTTACTGACCACCTCTCTCTGGTCTAACAGCCCCAGCTGAGATGGAAATGTCGCTCCCTGCTGTGTGTTATCAGCAGCTCAGAAGCTTGTATATATTTTTATCTTTCTGCTTTTGATATCATACATTGATGTCATTGTTATTTCCTATCAACATATGCATATGTACACCTTTACCTGATTTGGAAATCGCACATCGAGATAAAGGGATATTGGAAGCCCCCATTTCACTGCCAAACTTTAACCTTTTAGAGGTCTGAAGCCTATGGTCCTGCTGTTTAGACCCCTCCTTCACCAATGTCCCTCTATCAGACTCAGCTCGGAATAGCAGAGCTGAAATGTCAGTCACTGCTATAGAACCAACCACAGCCTGAACAGGAAGAGGGAGCCTGAAGTTGGGTGTGAAGAGTAAGTTCTGTGAAACTGCCAGATGGGAATAACACTTAAAAAAGCAATTCGTCCCAGGTCACAGAGCATACCCGGAAAACTCTCCTATAGAAGGGACTGATCCAGTTCAGAGGCTCCTATGTGCATGAAGCTGCTGTAAAGCATCTCTTTAAATGCTGTTAAAAAGCAGCTCAGACAAGAAAGTTTTCCCCACAATCATATATAGACGACGGAATTGAGAAATCTACAGTCATAAAATAAAAGCCCTCATATTTCTAAGAAGAAAAGAATATGTATCAGTATTTTGTTTTAATTATAAAAAAAAAAAAATTGGGACAGATTCCCTTTAACCCCTTAAGGACCATAACTTTTTCCAATTCTGTGTTAGGCTAGGTCTACACAGCACAGGATTTTCAGTTGGTTTTTTTCAGCGGATTCATTATTTTGAATCCCGCTGAAAAAAAAAACCGACCCGTCCCCATGCGGCTGTGTAGGCTTTTAAATAGAAGATCTGTGCTGTAGTCTACACAGCACAGATTTTTTTACTGAGGTTTTCCTAAAACAAAAACCGTCCTGCAGAATATAGAACATGTTCTAAATTCCGCCGGACCGACATCAGATTACTGCAGCCCAAATATACTGGGCCCCCGGGAATCCAAAATCCGACTGCCATTTTTTGTGTTAAAAACGCGTAAAAAAACGGCACGGTCCATCAATTTGAAAATGCCATTGGATTTTGGGGGCCATTTTCAAATTGCTGTGTACACATAGCCTTAGTGTGGTTTCACACATAGCATTTTTTGAAAAAAAAAAAACACTGCAGTTTATTGTGCCAATGCTAGAAATGAATCTATTTCTATTTGTGTACACTTTACTTGGCATCCATGCAGAAACCACTTTGGGGTAGCCACGTTTCCATTTGTTCCATTAAATGGAGTTAAACTACAAACTGATCTGCAGCATAAGGCCATGTTCACACGGCTTAAAATGGGACGTCTTTCAGTCCGTAATTTCGCGCCGGAGTGCACAAATTACGGTTGGAATATGTCCAAGTCATTACGGTAATCCACCGTTCTCATAGAGAACTATGGATTATGTCTCCTCTCCCCGCTTGGCAAATCCGCCGCGGGGAGAGATAAGTGACATGTCATTTACTAGCAGCGTATACACGCCGCTAGTAATGATAGTCTATGGGCCGGCGAGGTGCCGGCCCCCCCGCTCCCGCCCCCACTCCCGCCCCCGTCCACACGGCGTAATTGTGGGGCGTAATTACGCCCCGCAAATAAGCTGTGTGAACATACCCTTACAGTTTAGGGCCGTTCACACGGCTTATTTTGGGCACAGATTGCAGCCGTATTGCACGCCGTACTGTGCTGCAATACGGCTGGAATCCGTCCCAGCCATTACGGTAATCCACAGTTCTCATAAAGAACTGTGGATTCCCTCTCTCCCACCTGCTCGGCCAATCCGCCGGGCGGGGAGAAATTGACATGTTCATTATCCCGGCGGAATACGCCCCGTGGATAATGAAAGTCTATAGGGCCGGCGGGCCACGCCCCTGCCCTGCCCCCGGCCCTTATTCAAGCCGTATTGCGGGCGGAAACCGTCCCGCAATTACAGCTTGAATAAGCCGTGTGAACCGGCCCTTTGGAAACTCATGGCAGCATTGCAGAGTATGCCTTTGGTTCTGACACAGATTTACTTTGAAATGTGTAAAAGATTCTTCTGATGTATAAAACGAAAATGAACTCTTAGAGAAAGATTCAGGTAGGGGGAAAAGGTTGTAGCTGGCAGATGAGAGCACATAGTGGGAGAGGGATTCCTCCACGTTGCTAGGAAGGATAGATCAAAAGGTATATTAGGAGGAGAGCACATGGCACTCTAGAGGGGAAGAAGGGAGACTGTACAAAGAAAACAGAGCACCTCAGCATTAGTGTCGATAAGCACAATATATTAAAAAAAAGAGATCCTTTAAAGGGGTTGTTCCATCTCACACACTGATGGCATAGCAGATTGAAAGTGTACATCTATACACAGAACTCCCACTGAAATAAAAGGAGAGAAACTGCTCTAGCATGGCCATTTCTCAACTCTAAAATGGAAATTTTGGGGACTGTTCTGGAGATAGGTACGTTTCCCAGAGGCAGGATCTGTACCTATCACACATTGATGGCATGTTCTATCAATATGTTATCATTGTGTAAGATTAGAAAATCCTTTTAACACCTTACTGACAATGGGTACAGCCCACTAACTGGGCGGCAGTTGCTGGCTGATTATCACAACTGACACTCGCTGCTAACAGCAGAGATCGGAATGGGTTCCCATCCCTGCTGTTTAACCATTTAGTCACCCGGACATCTAAATGAAAATGAAAAGCAGCGCTGCGCATCGTTCCTCCCTCCAATTGACCCTCCAGCGTTAATGGCTCTATTCCTTTGTGCCCAAGCATTTTGGGTCTGTAACGATTTTCCTTAAAAGCAGCATACTCTGGATATTAGGTAATAGGGTGACATGTATGATTTTTGACGCCCAGGCGCCATTTTTTTGCGCACAAGAGTAGTGTAGAATGCGCCTGAATCTATGAACCCGGTCTACCGCAGGTCATAAATTAGACACTTCAGGCTCAGGTAAAGCACTTTTAAAGTGCTTTACCTATTCCAGCAGTAATGTGTCTGGATTTGCCTTACTGAAGCTATAAATGTGTAGCTTTGTATGGTTGTAGTGCGACACGCCTCCAGCACCCCACCCCAATCTCAGGGGTATTACAAAGTGCTGCTGGTGCTCTGGAATGCGCCTGATATCGGAGTGCGCCTGGTTAAAAATATAGCGAACTTCCATACATATCCCCCATAATGTTGTTCCTTACTTTTATTATTTTCTCTGGGGCTTTAAACATGTCAGAAACACTTGCTGAAAAATATGTGAGTAAATGAGGCCTACGTGGAAAATTAAAGAGATTTCACAGTTTTTCAAAGTAAATGTAATAAAATAAACCCAGAAAATTAAACCTTTGTTTTCTTTTACGGTTGCCTTCTAAGGCTATGTTCACACGGCTTATTTGGGGGCGCATTTCGCCACATATTGAGAGCGTACTTCGCCCTAATACGAGCGAAATGCACCCCAATCATTATGGTAATCCACAGTTCTCATAGAGAACTATGGATTAACCCTCCTCTACCTGCGTATACAATACGATCATATACGCCGTGAATAATTGACGTCACGTCTCTCCCCGCTCGGCCGAGCGGGGAGAGGATCCGTAATCCATAGTTCTCTATGAGAACTGTGGATTACCGTAATTACTGAGACGTATTTCACCCATAATTCGCGCAGTACGGCGCGAAATACGGGGCGAGATACGTCCCATTTTAAGCCGTGTGAACATGGCCTAAGGATTTAAAAGTTGTTTTTTTTTCTGTTACTATCTTTGCACATTAATAACACGTTTTATGGAAGGAAAAGAAATGTTTTGGACTTTATAATTTGTGTGGCGGATTTTGCCGTGTAACCAGACCTGTATCTGCCTCATTCAGTTTTTATATGGAAACCACACTGAATAAGTGATGTCACTTGTCACATAAAAACCTGTGCTTTGTGATCTATATTGTGGCTTCCTACTAAATATTGTAGGTTGCTTTTTTCAGCAACTCTCACTCAGATTTTGGTACAGAAAGCACTTAGAATCCACACTAAAATCTGCAAGATTTCTGCCATGGGAACAGAAGCTTCTGATTGTGTTATAATCTCTACATAATAACCGTTATAATAAATACAGATGGATTTTCTACTACTAAATCTGCCTGTTGTAAGAATCCTGACATACTATGTCATTGAAATGCTAGAAATACGGTATTTTTGCACAGTAATATCTAAAGGTGGAGGCTATCTAGTTTAGCTACTATATATGCAGTGAAGCTATGCAGCATGTCAATTATTTTTAGATTATGGGATGATCTAACAACCAGACCTCTGTGTGCGTGAGATGGTATGTGATCAGGGGCTGGCAATGAGTTCAGTCCTTTTATTAGTTTAGCATTGTTCAGTACAAATAAGGAAATATATCTGACAAAAAACTTTATTTTTTCCCATTTTGCCTTAAATCGTAAGGTAGTCAGACATACATTGTTCACATGAGGTTAGGGATATTTGGCTTTTGGTTGAAATTTCTGGATGAACATAAAATTTGATTTGATTTGATTTTTTTTTAAATGAACTAAATGAGTCCATCTCTTAACTTTAAAATGCACATGTCCAACTGTTCAATGTTTCATTACTTTTTGCACAACTTACTGATCTCTAATAAGTACAATTCACAACAGGTGTTTAATCCCTGAATCGCCCAATACATTTCGGGGATCAAGCAGTCCTCCTCATCATGCTGTTCACATCATGTTTGTGTTTTCAGAAAATCTCGGGTTCCGTAGAGACGAGATACCTCAGGAAAAAAGAAAGCAGACACAAAGCGCAATATGCGTAACTGTATAACAGGTTGGAGGGTGAGCTACAACAATAGGATAGTGCTCACCTTTTAGAGCTGTACTTAAATGGTACAGCTCATATTAAACGCCCGAACACTGAAACTCCACAGCTGATACACTGCACCGCACTCTAATCGAGCCGCTTGAGGGTCCTCCAATCACGTAGTCCAGCTCAGACTCCGGCAATAGTAGTAGGAGAGAAATTCACCCGTAATTAAAATTACGAGTAGAATAGGAGATCCCGTAGCGCTTCAGAGTAATTCAAAATAGAAACCAACTCATTAAATTTAGTTGATTTATTAAAACATAACAAACAGGCAAGCTACGCGTTTCGCAGAGTAGCTCCCCAGCTTCCTCAGGCATATCAAACAGAAAACAACCGTGACTTTTAAATGTTCCAATGCTGAAAGCGAGGCTTAATTGTTTAACTATTACAAGATGATACTTTTTAACACCATGGTAGATTAAACATATACAAACATAGGGCGACATGTATGAAGCTCGCCCCGTCAGGGCGCACCTTTTCGGCAGTTTTCCGGCGAAATTTGCGCCTGATTTATGTCGGCGCTGGGGCGCGCTCATACATACTATGTAAAGTCCGCCACGCCTCGCCAGTGTGTGGGGCGCAGTGCAGAGACTGAGGCGCAGTGCGGCGCTGCGCCTAATATTCGCCGTCAAGGAGGTGCGCTCATTCATGCGGGGAAAAGTTCACCGCGCCTCGCCAGTGTGTGAGGCGCAGTGCGGGACTTAGGTGCAGAAGGGACTGCGCCTAACATGTATTCGATTTGAGACAGGCTGGAAAACAGAGGGAAATCATTAAAGATGTCCGTGCGGAGTATGAATCAAAAAATCGCCTTTATAAAGGCGGAAAACATTATCAGAAAAAGAGCTCAAACCTACCAAAAATTACATAAAGAAAATCACTTTCCAGAAATCTAGAACGCCAGTATCGGAAATTTTGGGTATTTGAAATTGCCGGGAAATACAGTAATTCAAATTGTAAGCTAGTCTCATTGGTCGGAAAAAACCAGCCAATCAGAATAGGAGCGGCAGTGGGAAACCCTTAAAACCTATGGAGAAGTTTGGACCAATCAAAATCCAAGGCGGGACAGTTCAAAATACAATAAAATTACAGAAAAGAGCTGATTGTTTGAGCTAGCGGGGGCTTGGCTATCTCGGCCAATCAGAATAGGAGCGACAAAGACCCATTATAGCCTATGTAGAAGTTAGAAACCATCAAAATCAAAGGCGGACAGTTCGAAAATACAGTTAAAACTGCAGAAAAGAGCTGATTGGTTGACTAGCGGGGGCTTGGCTATCCCAGCCAATCAGAGCTGCGAGCTACTCTCACCATTGTAGTCTATGGAACTTTCAAGCATCAAGCATGCTTGAAAAGGAAGGCGTGCCTTCCGAAATCTCAATGCATGGCGCACTGGGCTGCAACTCAGCATGATCGGCCCTACTAGTCTACTATGGGACTATCACTCACTCCTAAACAGGAGAAGCTATACAGTAAGTACTGCCACGTTTTTATATGTTTTCATTGCTAAGGTGTTCGCATAGTAACTATGTCTTTTATGCACAATTTATAAAAATGAAGTAAAGTTCAATGTTTTGTCCATACAGCCTATGTGTACGTTTTTGATCAGCAGGTATTTGGCAAACTGGTGCAGTGACAGATGTCCAGCAGGAACAGATAAACGTACAGGTAAACGTATAGATGAGACAGCAGCAATACAGCAGCCAAGGGGTCAACCTCTGTGCAGGATAAACACATCAACGAACTGACCAGGAGCACAGGGAGGAAGTTCCTTAGGCTAAGTTCACACGGTATAATTGCGGGGCGTAGGTACGCCCCGCAATTACATGGGACTTCGGGAGCTTGGCCCCATAGACATTCATTACTAGCGGCTCATATTCGCCGCTAGTTATTGACATGTCACTTATCTCCCCGCGCTTCATAGTGTTGGAGCATAATCCATAGTTCTCTGTGAGAACTGTGGATTACCTTAATGACTGGGGCACATTTTGCTCGTATATGAGCGCAGTATGCGGCGAAATACGCAGGAAATGCGTCCCAATTTAACTCGTGTGAACATAGCCTTAAGAAGCCAGGGGTCAGAGGTCACTGGGCAGGAACAGTGTCTCTTTAAATACAGTGCAGTGCCGCGCGCGTGCCCCTAGAGGGAGCACGTGTGCGCACAGGACGCCAGGGAGCTGGAGGAAGCAATGGTGACTCAGACCTGTCAGCAGGCACGGCTGCAGGACTGGCAGGAGCTGGGACAGGTGCATGAAAAGAGCCAGGGACACCAGGGGATTCCGCAGTGGCGGCTGGGACACGAGAGACGGTCCATAGCAGGGACCGTGGCATGAACCGTGACAGTAGCAATTTAAAGAACCATTTCCTTTACTTTTTTCCCATTGCCTCAAATGATGTTCTGCCTACAGGAGGAGCATGCTGTGGATGTTAAGGAGAACCATGTGCCCACTTATCACAGGATCCCTGTGGCGTGCATTTGCCCTTGGCACATCCATCCAGTTTAACGTGATACTTTGTGGTAAATGCTGTTTATATGCTAGGTATGGGAGTGATAGTTGTAGAGAGAATTCACCTTTTATTAATACTTATTTTATAGAAAAAAAACTTAAGATCTGGCATTTTTGTAATATCATCTTTTTTAATTTCTTTGTCACTTTTTCAGTTTGTATTTTTATGCAATACAGGAAAAAAAATCAATTCATTACTGTTAATAAGCTGATGTTAAATGATCTGTTATTCCTATTAGGTCTTGCGCACATAACTGATTTTTCCATTAGAAAACTCCTAGTATATTTCTGCTGAGGATTTCCACTGTGGATCTGGATGCAGATAAGCCCAATATATCCCTGAATCCACATGGAAACAGCATCAATAAGTGACATGTCAATTTTATATTTATCTATTTTTGTAAAAATCTGCATCGTATACATTATAATGAGAAGCACAATTTACCTAGTTTTATTACATATGTACTGTGACAAAGTGACTACAGGTAGTTGCCTGTCTTTGCCACTAAGTGGAGTCGTCCTGGTAGAGACGTGCCACCAAGAGCCTGGGCTTGGTGGGGGGAGCCAATTGTTATCTGTCAGCAACACTAGGTTGCTGACAGCTGTATATAGCATGGCTGATATCCAGCCATTATGGGTTGGCTTCCCCGGAACAGCTGCAGATGGGTGGGTGGCTGTTCCCGCGTCCCAGGTCTCCAGGTTCCATGTCGGAATTTGGGCCAGACCCGGGATGGCTATAAAAAGCCTGTCTTTTCCAGTGATTGGGGGGTGTGGTCTGCTAACTTCAGTTGGAGCAGCAAGGGAGCGAGTAAGGAAGGCTCTTCTTACCCCCCAGGCTGGAGGAAGCCTGAACCAGCGGTGACGTTAGGTCCATACTACGATAGTTAGGGTGGCTATTAGTATAGCTAGTGGCCAGATGGCCTAGGGTTTTGTTTACTCTATGTTGTGATTGTGCTGTATTATCAACCTGTGCCAAAAATAAAACCGGCTGAGTTAAAGAAGAAGACGTTTACGAAAGACGGCGATCTCATGAGCCAAGCGAGGCCAAGATGGCGTCCAAGCATGAGTGAGGCGCTACAGTACATACTGCAAACTTAAAGAGTACCTATCACCACCACACAAACACACAAAAGTTTGTAGTAGATGAAATTATAAGACTTTTCTCAAATGCATGTCATTAGCAAATTGGATGATTTCCCTCAATATTACAGTGACAAAGGTTTTACTTTACTTTGTCAGGCAGCGATCACAATCTGGTCAGATTCCTTCTGTGGGAAATACCAACTGTTCAGGGGGAGCTGAGCACATAGCTGTTTGTACAGAGTTAATCTGAGTCCGGAATTTCTTTGTGTAAGCTGAGCCTTATATGTCTTTGTCTGAATGAATTAATAACGGTATCATTTGTGAATTAGATGTTGATTTTATTGTATTACAGGCTTTAAAGGGTTGTCCATCTCATTTTTTTAAATAAATGTACGCTTTTGTAAAAAAAATAAAAATAACACTAATACCTTAGTACTCTTACCCATTTCTGCGGTCTCCACATTTCTTCTCTTCTTCTGCAGCTGCCGATTGGCTGCAGTAATCACTCACACTTTTGTAATCATTAAAGGGGTTCTCTCACTACGTTGATTCATCTTACCTCAGTCCTGTTTTTTTGGTTGCATTTTGAATTCAGAGTTGTGTTTACTGGCTTCTACTAGGCTGCAGTAGAAGCCAGGTCTGCAGCTATAGCAACCAGTGCTGGCAGCATATCATGAGAGATTACACAGGTCTGTAGCTATAGCGACCTGAGAAGCTGATGCAGCCCATATAAGAGGGAATATCTCAGAATAGGTAGGACACTGTTAATGGACATATATTGCAAAGTGACTTGATTTTGTAAGCTCTTTAACATAAAAAGCAATCCTTGTAGTGAGACTTCCAAATATTTAACTTCCAAATATTAGGCAGTGTCACATGACCGCTGCAGTCAGTGATTGGTTTTACTGACACTGGTGGAAGGATGTATATAGAAAATGTGGAAGACCACCAGCAGCATCAGTGCTGCAATGAAGGTGAGTGCACAAGTATTTCAGGTTTTTTTTTTTTTCACAACAGCAGCAGAGATGTATTTTTTAAGAAAACAAGATGGACAGCCCCGCTAGGAATGTCTCCATTACGTGAAGCCATCTTCTTATTAGTGTAATGTATCTAAACAAAAAACCAAAGTAGCATTACACATAGTCTTAGTTGTTATATCTGCAGTATATACGAAATTGCTGGATATTTAAACATATATGTCTGTATAGCTATAGACTATAAACAGTCCACAGTGTGTTCCCGCAGTCATGTGGTACACTCCTTGCTGTTTCAGTGCTCCAAATCCTTGTCTTATTTCTATTATTTTATTCCTTTCAGTTTTTTTCCGCTCTCATTTCCCTTTAATGCTCATTTATTCTATTTGTCCTCTCACTAGTAGACCCACTGTAGTTTGCACTGTACTTTTCAGAACTTGTGTTTATTTGCTTTTGATCTTGAGATCGGTACCTGTGTTATTAATAGTGTGTTGAAAATGCATGGAAATATGCTATTCCTGTTTGGCATGGTTTTCTGTCTTGCAGTGCCCAAGGTAGCTTGTTCTATTTTTTTTTCCCCTTTTTTCTTTCTCAGCCACCAGCAGTTTTGTGTTTTTTATGATAAGGCCTTTCTTTTCATGTTTTATAGGTGACATATAGTACTGGGTATTTGAACTTGTTTTTAAATAGAATGTACAAAGAACAAAGTTACAAAAAGTAATACATTATGTTATAATGGTGGAAAATTCATACAGTACAGTTAGGGCGGCATGTACCAACAGGGCTAGATATCTGGCATCTTTTCAACCCGATATCAGACGCACCTCCGTTTGCTACATTTTTAAATGGCCCTATGCCAATATCAGGCGCATTACAGAATGCCCGCGGCAGTTTGTAAGGTGCCTGATTTCGGGGGGCATGCGGGAGACGGTGCGCACTAGAACCGTACAAAGCTTTAGATTTATAGCTTCGCTACAGCATTTCTAGGCGCAGGTATCCCACTTTCAAAGTCGTATACCTCAATCAGAAATGTTGTACTAGCGCTCGAAGGCGCCTGTTTTATGACCTGCTGTAGAGTGGGTTCATAAATCAGGCGCATTCTAGGGTATCATTATGCGCATGAAATTTGATATTTCAACAGCAAATTTCATACATGCAGCCTTTTATGCTCATCCTGAAATTTCAACCAAATTCCAAATATCCCTAACTTTTTGTGAGTAGTGTATATCACAAAGCTTCCCAATGTACAGATGGTACAGACTTGCAGGCTCCCTCCTGCACAGTGGACTCTCAGCTGAGAAGCAGGCAGTTTCACAGAGCTGTCAACATAGTAATCCGTCAGGAGCCAACTTGGCCCAACTTCAGTCCTGTCTTAAAGGGCCAGTCATTTTTAAAAAAATGAATTAAAGGTGAAATGCTTTAATTTATCTAAGTAAACATATTTGAGAAAGTGTTTATATTTTAGTATTCTATTACTTCATAAGGTTCTCTGGTGGTGAAAGGTCCTATTTAAAATGAGAATTTTAGAACATATAACAGCAGTGAAACGCAGAAAAATCCACTCATGAGGAGTGTTTAAGCATTTTGGACCACATGTATGAAAACTGTGTAGGTCTAAAACTCCCTTTGTTGTCCATAGAAACCAATCAGAGTGCCCTTTTCATTTCATATAGTGCTCTGGAAAAATGAAAGAGGCGCTCTGATTAGTTGCTATCGGCAACAAAGTGAGTTTTACACCTAGACAGTTTCATACATGTGGCCCTTTGGAGTTCACCAAGACCGTTTAAGATTGTTGTTTTTTTTGGCATAGAATATATAAATAAACCACTTAAAGGAGAGCAAAACAAAGTCTAATTACAAAGTCTATTGGATACTTAGGATAGGCACAGAGCTGCCCAAGGTCTTAATTATAAAAGCAACCTGTCAGGAGACCCATGCCCAATCGAGGGTCACGCAAAGTTAGCCGGATACAGTTTCACAGTTAACCCCTGTCCACACGGGCACAGGAAGACCCAGGGAATCCGAGATGATACCCCACTTGCCCGCACCTCTGAATGGCTGGGAGAGATCTGTTTACCCACAGCAGATAGACTGCCACTAGTTCCCCGTTAGTTATAAGCCTGGTCCGTTGCAGACTGATAACCGAGCCAGAAACCTGCTCAGGGAAGCGATATTCAAGACCGAGAATACGGATACGTGGTTCAGCTTGATCGGGACAAAAGAACAGCTCAGGATCAGTTTTTATATTTTAATCACCTTATGAGCGGACTAGAAAAACAATACCTATGCTACGTCTTCTGTCAGTTCCCCAGGACCTGTCTCTTGGCCCTTACCTACCCACACACTTACCTGGTCCAATGGAAGGATACTGTTGGGCCCCTGTAGGACCCTCAGGCCCCTGGCACTTCCACTGAGCGTGACAGCGGCCACGATTGCTGCAACCATTGGTAGTGTTCCCTCCCCCTCGGTGTCTATACGGTCGCTAGTTCAATCAGCCTAACCTGGCCCTCTGGCATCCAGGTTGCGGGGAGACCCTGCACTGTGGCTCTACCTGGGAGCCCTCCCTCACCTGCATGCTCCCCCACTGCAGCTGTGTGCCCCCTGTCTGTCCCGGCTGCTTGCTCAGTCGCCCTAACCTGGCCCCCCAACATCCGGTGCGGTGCGGTGGGGGAGCATACAGGTGAGACAGAGCTCCCAGGTAAAGCCATAGGGAAGGGCCTCTCCACAACGGAGAGGCCCTTCCCTATGGCTTTACCTGGGAGCCATGTCTCACTTGCATGCTCCCCCAATGTACCCATTTGCCCCCTGTCTGTCCCCTCTGCTAACACACCAGAGGACAACAAATCCCAGCAGACTTGCTGGACATACCCTGCAGCCTCATTGCAATCTGCTTACCTTGCCTCCTCTCCACAAGATGGAGAGGGACACATCACCCACCCCCACACTTACATCAGTATCCAGGTTAATAACACAGTCCAAATTATTAACTGGGGTGGATATTACTTTACATTTGGGAAGAGCATACCTTGGGGGATCAGGGGCCTCAAAATGTACCACTAGGTAACTCCAGGTCTGTCCCTATCAAAACACTGGCTGGAATGTTTGGCAATTACCCCCATCTCCCGCTCTCAGTCCAAATAAACCTTGGCGACTGGCAGCACCGGCACAACTCCTCCAATTCTGGAGACAGCACAAGTCTTTTCGGGTATCATATCCTTTGAGGGACACTAACTCAGGCTGCACAACAGTCATCACAGCGCTGGTGTCCAGGAGTCCCATGGCCACAGCCCAGGCTATGGTGACAGGCTGATATTTATCAAGGGGCCTTCCCCCACCCCACCCACACACAAAACACTGGGCCTCTGGAAAGGGGACTGGGACGGGCCCTTCTGGCGCTGGGGACGCATGGCATTACTTAGATTACTGGCGAAGACATTTGCCTCTGATTTGGATGCAAATTAGCTCCATATCAATGGAGCAAACCTGGTTAACACCTGCCAAAGCAGAATCTGAGAAGATTCCATTTAAAAAAAATGGACGTCCATTCTTTTTTTTTTCACACCGTGGATTTGAAATCCATGGTGTAAAAAATCTGTGCTGTGGTTCACAACGTGAACTACAGTGCGGGTTGCCTATTCAAATGAAGGGGAATTTACCCTTATGGCTAGATCCACACAGCAAAGTGAAAATGCCATCCAAAATCTGATGGCATTTCCACCTTGCTGGACCACGGAGCACAGCTTTTTTTTGCACAAAAAATGGCGGTCAGATTCCCGGTGGCCCAGGAGACTAAGGCTGCAGGAATCTGATGTCAGTCCCGCCGAATATAGAACATGTTCTATATTCCACCGGTTGGTTTTCGTTTTCGGAAAACCTCATAGACTACAGCACAGATTATCTATTGAAGTCTACACAGCTCAGGGTGTGGTCAGTTTTTCAGCAGATTCAAAATACTGAATCCACAGCACGAGGTGAGATCTTGCATGGAGTCCCAGACTGAGGAAGATTGACAATCATCTTGTGTTTCTTGCATTTTCTAATAATTGCGCCAACAGTTGTTGCCTTCTCACCAAGCTGCTTGCCTACTGTCCTATAGTCCATCCCAGGCTTGTGTAGGTCTACAATTTTGTCCTCCTGTCTTTAGTTAGCTCTTTGGTGTTGACCATGGTAGAGAGGTTAGAGTGGGATTGATTGAGTGCTTGGATAGGTCTCTTTTATACAGGTAACAAGTTCAAACAGGTGCAATTAATACAGGTAATAGGCACAGAGTAGGGCTTAGATTTCCAACTTTTTATTGTTCAGATCAAACATGGAAATATTTATTTTTTAGTGATTAGTATTTGCTACGATTTCACCAAAAAAACTCAAACTGTTACATCATGTAACCCTGAGGGTAAAGTTAATGAATGTGAAATATCAGCAAGCAGAAAATGCTCTTCTTGCAGGTGTTTCTGTGTTCCAGCTGGAACCTAATATTAAACCATTGTTATACTTTGCTATGCAGTTTATAAAACACTGATGTATTATCTTCAATGTATGTTTTATACAAATTCTTCCTTGGAGCCTTAGCTTGTAAGCAGCTGGTGAAAAGGAATGTCATGATTCGGAAAATGTGATTATATAAGGCACTTTTTACACCACATTTTGTATTGTCTGTCAGAGGGGAAACGGGCTATTTCCTCAAGGTACAAACCTGATGGATACTTAAAGGACACCATATTAAATGCAGTATAGGTGTTTTTTTCCACCATACAATACAAAATGTAGAATGTCATGTTTGAAGCCAAAGGTTCATGGGCCCTGGTGCAAAATGTCAATTTTTTGCCCCCTCTCCCACCTGGACAACTCTTCTTTACGGCGTTGGACCACTACTTTTCAACAACAGGTTTTATTGATATCATGACATTAAAAAAAGTGATTCTGTGAGTTGTTCATACAGATGTTGCAATTCACAATATGTGTTTTTTCTTTTTTCAATAATCAAATTAATATTGTGTAGGGATTTGAAAAAAAAACTTGGATGAAATGGTTGAATCGTAACAACCTAATTAGGTGCAAAGAAATGACTAAAAGAGCAACTGCTCATCTTCAAATTCCTTTCATTAAAGAGGTAGTCCCATTTTGGGAAATTCTCTTCGCCAGCCGCTTGTTGCCAGCTGTGATCCGGCCCTTCATGTGAAGTTCCGAGTAGCGCACACACTCGGCTATACTCTGAATTCCCATAGAAGTGAATGAGAAGGAGATGCTAGCGCTGCTCTCCTAATTCATATGCAGGGCCGGATCGCATCTAGCAATGAGCAACCAGAGAAGAGAATTTTCTCGAAATGGGACTAGCCCTTCAAGAAAGAGAAAACTATGGGCGACATGTATGAACGGGCTTTTCGCCTGTTTTCTGGCGTAACCTGCGCCTCACCGGCCCGAATCCGCTGTCGGACGCAGGGATGCGATGTTAGGCGCAGCGTTCGCCACTTTCAGATGCGCCCCGCATGAAGGGGCGTGCAATGGGCGCAGAGTGGGTGTTCTGGGGCGGGACGCGGCGCGCTCGAAAACTCCGAGGCATGTACGATTGCGAGTCGGCAAAGTGTGGCGCATTGCAGCGCTCGGCAGCTCCGACAGGCAGACCTGGTTGATTCTGGTCTAAATGATCCGGCGGAGGCGAAGTGAAGCGAGAACAGAACATGCGAGGAAACATATAGAAAATCGCAACAGAAATCTCGGCTCTCATCTCCGTGCGGCATGGATTATTATTAAAAAAAATCGCCTTTATTAGGTGTAAAACATTATAACAAAAAAAGCTCAAGCCTAATAAAAAAAAAAAATAAAAAAAAAATCACTTTCCAAAAATCCAGAACGGCACTACATCAGGAATTAGGATATTGGAAATTGCCGGGAAATACAGTAATTCAAATTCTGCAAGCTATTCTGATTGGTCGGCAGAAGCCAGCCAATCAGAATAGGAGCGACAGTGAACCATTATAACCTATGGAGAAGTATTGACCAATCAAAATCAAAGGCGGGACAGTTCAAAATACAGTAAAAATGCAGAAAAGAGCTGATTGGTTGAGCTAGCGGGGGCTTGGCTATCTCGGCCAATCAGAATAGGAGCGACAGGGACCCATTATAACCTATGGAGAAGTTTGGACCAATCAAAATCAAAGGCGGGACAGTTCAAAATACAGTAAAAATGCAGAAAAGAGCTGATTGGTTGAACTAGCGGGGGCTTGGCTATCTCGGCCAATCAGAGCGCGAGCTACTTGTCCCATTGTAGTCAATGGAGAAATCGGGGCAATGAAATCTCGGCTCTCAGCGCCGTGCGGAATGGAGTATTATTTAAAAAATCATTTTTATTAAGTGTAAAATATTATCTGAAAAAGATCAAATCCCTAACAATGCGTTTGTCGCCGAGACTGGCGCTACATCAGGAATTGGGATATAGAGAATTGCCGGGAAATACAGTAATTCAAATTTTATGTCTTTATTTTCGTTACACCCATACTATTGATCCTTGGCTACCGAAAATAAAAACAAAATGAATTTATTGAATTAATTTTTTTTTTTCGTTACCCCCATATTATTGTTCATTTTATATCCAGATCGGCACAAATTCGTGAGTCTTATCATTTGATTTCGGCCATGTACAGTTTTATTACAGATTGCATTAGAAAACCCATAAGAGCGTCGCTCGCTCTCCCATTGGTCCAAATAACCGCGCCTCTTTTAAATTAGCCAATCACAAACAGAGCTCGCTCTGCATTTCTTTTCCCCATAGAACTCTATGAGAAAGTAGCTCAGCCGCTGATTGGCTAAGCAGGACGAGCCCCTCTTCCCTCAACCAATCACAGTCCTAGAATATTTCCCATAGACAGTAATAACTTTTAGGGCGCCCTTCTATCGCGCCCTTCTTTCTCCATTCAAAATAGACGCACTACATCTGATTGGTGGATTCATATCTGCCGCCTGGGCTCAACCAATCAGCTCTTTTCTGCCTTTTTTACTGTATTTTGAACTGTCCGCCTTTGATTTTGATTGGTCCATACTTCTCCATAGGTTATAATGGTTCACTGTCGCTCCTATTCTGATTGGTTGGTTTCTGCCGACCAATGAGAAGAGCTTAAACAATTTGAATTACTGTATTTCCCGGCAATTCTCTATATCCCAATTCCTTATGTAGCGCCGGTCTCGGCGACAAACGTGTTGTCATTGATTTATGTTTATAGAAGGTTTCAGCTCTTTTTCAGATAATATTTTACACTTAATAAAAATGATTTTTTTAATCATACTCCATGCCGCACGGCGCTGAGAGCCGAGATTTCATTGCCCCGATCTCTCCATTGACTCCAATGAGACAAGTAGCTAGCGCTCTGATTGGCCAGAATAGCCAAGCCCCCCGCTAGCTCAGCCAATCAGCTCTTTTCTGCATTTTTACTGTATTTTGAACTATCCCTCCTTTGATTTTAATTGGTCAAAACTTCTCCATAGGTTATAATGGGTCCCTGTCGCTCCTATTCTGATTGGCCGAGATAGCCAAGCCCCCGCTAGCTCAACCAATCAGCTCTTTTCTTCATTTTTACTTTATTTTGAACTGTCCCACCTTTGATTTTGATTGGTCAAAACTTCTCCATAGGTTATAATGGGTCCCTGTTGCTCCTATTCTGATTGGCCGAGATAGCCAAGCCCCCGCTAGCTCAACCAATCAGCTCTTTTCTGCATTTTTACTGTATTTTGAACTATCCCGCCTTTGATTTTGATTGGTCAATACTTCTCCATAGGTTATAATGGGTCCCTGTCGCTCCTATTCTGATTGGCGGAGATAGCCAAGCCCCCGCTAGTTCAACCAATCAGCTCTTTTCTGCATTTTTACTGTATTTTGAACTGTCCCGCCTTTGAATTTGATTGGTCCATACTTCTCCATAGGTTTTAATAGGTCACTGTCACTCCTATTCTGATTGGCTGGTTTCTGCCGACCAATGAGAAGAGCTTACAGAATTTTAATTACTGTATTTCCCGGCAATTTTCAATATTCAAATTCCCGATGTAGCGCCATTCTAGATTTTTGGAAAGTGATTTTATTTATGTATTTTTTTAGTAGGTTTCAGCTCTTTTTCAGAGAATGTGTTACACCTAATAAAGGCGATTTTTTTATTCATACTCCGCACGGACATCTTACATTTCTACTGATTTCTCGCTGTTTTCCAGCCAGTCCCGCACTGCGCCTAAGTCCCGCACTGCGCCCCACACACTGGCGAGGTGCGGCGAACTTTTCCCCGCATGTATGAGCGCACCTCCTCGGACGGCGAATCTTAGGCGCAGCCCCGCACTGCGCCCAAGTCCCCGCACTTCGCCCCACACACTGGCGAGGCGTGGCGGACTTTACATGATATGTATGAGCGCGCGCCAGCGCCGACATAAATCAGAAAACTGGCGAAAACATGCGCCCCAACGTGGCGAGCGTCATACATGTCGCCCTATGTGTGGAAATCAGAGAGCAGCTATGCATTCTGCTTGACAACGGGTATGTTAACTTTAATAAAAGTCTATGTTATAACAATACCTACCCAGGTTAGTATGAAGCCATGCAGGGATAGGAGGATGATCACAGAGCTTCATTCTTTCCCTGCATTATGCCTGTGCCCTCTTTGCTCTTTACACAGACCGAGTAAGAGCAGTAATTGTATGTAGCTCCCACTTAAACCTGCTGTAGCTTATGTTAGATCCTGTCTGTAGTCACAATCATGGTCTGGTTTTAAAACCACAACTCTAGTTGTAATCTTAGCTAAAGCCTCTAAAATCAGCCTGCTGCCTTGTAAAACTGCTGTTTGTGGTCTATTTGGGTAAAGCACTCATGTACTTTTTTTCTTTGCTGGAGCAGACCAGCATTTTTCTTGTGTTTTCTTTAAGTCCATAAATCCATACCCGGACATGCTGTGTTTAGTCATTAAAGGGATTTTATCGTTTAAAGTGTTCGTGCTCTACAGCTAATTCTATGAGATTGAATTTGAAATCCAGGGGCCGAGTCGCTCCTCTCAGCAGGCTGTCTCTCTTGCCAGGAGGCATGTCTCTCCTCCCAGGAGGTGTATCTCTCCTCCCAGGGGATGAGTCTCTCCCCTCAGCAGGCATGTCTCTCCTATCAGGAGGTGTGTCTCTCCTCCCAGGAGTTGTGTCTCTCCTCCCTGAAGAGCTGTGACATCATCATTCTGTATTTGTAGTAGAAAGGGAAGGTTGTCTGACAGAACAGATCTGCAGCCTCCTGTAGTATTCTTTTGTGTCTGCAGAGCCTTCATCTCCAGGCTCCACAAGCTCCTTGCTGTGCTATAACCAGTTATACGCACAGCATGAACTGATGAAACACATGTGAGGAATGCACACTGCCCTCCCCCCTCATCCCCCTCTTTTATCAGGCAGGAGATTGTGTGACTGTGTTATATGGAGGGAACACAGGACATAAGACTGTGTTATATGAAGGGATCTATGAGTTAAACAGTCAGTAATTAGTCAGATCATTCACCTTAGAGCTGTGAGATGAGTATACAGCCAGCAGCCCTCTATCATAGCTGGTTTTACTTTTGGTTTTAACAGCTCAGAGGGGAGTAAACACAGAGTGTGCAGGCAGTCAATCACAGCACAGGGGGCGTGCCCATGGCGTTTCCTGTCTGGGGGCATATCCCAACAGGCTGAATGAAATGTCAGTCAGGCAATTACAGTGCAGGGGCGTGCCCAGGGCGAAATCCATCTGGGGGCGTGTCCTTACTAGCCAATCACAGAAAAGGGGGTGTGTCCCGACTAGCAGAAGAAATAGAAAACAGATGCACAGAAAAGCTCATATCCACTATACTAAGTGACTTAGGTAATGCAACCCAATTACAAAAGTGCTTATTTTTACTGTCCCCATAATCTGAGATATGATTTTTGTAGCAAGAAAACCCCTTTAATGCAAAAAAATGCTAAAAACACCAAAAACAAAATCCTGCTTATATATAGTTTTTTTTTACTAGTTACAGTAGTGTTCAAAATAATAGCAGTCCAATATAACTAACCAGATACAATTTACCAGATGGTGCTGTAGATTCTTAGAAAACAAACAGACTCCGCATTCATGGTCTGCATGTTTGAATAATTATTTGAAAAGGGAGGTGCTCAAAATGATAGCAGTGTGGAGTTCAATTAGTGAGGTCAATCATTCTGTGAAGAAACAGGAGTGAATCAGGTGGCCCTTATTTAAGGGTGAAGCCAGCACATGTTCTACATACATTTCTCCTCGAAAGCTTGAGAAACATGGGTCGTTCAAGACATTGATCAGTTTACTTTGATTAAAAAGTTTATAGGAGAGAATAAAACTTACAAAGAAGTGCAGACAATGATAGGTTGCTCAGCTAAAATGATCTCCAATGCTTTAAAATGGAAAGCAAAACCAGAGAGACATGGAAGAAAATGGAAGACTACCACTCGAATGGATGGAACAATAGCCAGAATGGCAAAGGCTCAGCCAATGATCAGCTCCAGGATGATCACAGACAGTCTCAGGTTACCTGTGAGTGCGGTGACAGTAGACGCCTGTGTGAAGCTAATCTAAAAGCAAGAAGTCCCCGCAAAATCCCACTGTTACAAAAAGACATATGCGGAAGCGGATACAATTTACCACAGAAAACATCAACTGGCCAAAAGACAAATTGAGAAACATTTTGTGGACTGATGAAAGTAAATGGCTCTTTTTGGGTCTAAGGGCCACAGACAGTTCGTCAGACGGACCCCAAACTCTGAATTCAAGCCACAGTACACTCCAAAGACAATGAAGCATGGTGGTGCATGCATCATGATATGGGCATATTTCTCTTATTATGGTGTCGGGCCTATTTACCGCATACCAAGGATCATGGACCAGTTTGCATATATCAAAATACTTGCAGAGGTCATGTTGCCTTTTGCTGAAGAGGAAATGCCCTTAAAATGGGTGTTTCAGACAACGACCCTAAACACACCAGTAAATGAGAAAAATATTGGTTCCAGTCCAACAAAATTGAGCGTATGGAGTGGCCAGCCCAATCCCCAGACCTTAATCTGATAGAACACTTGTGGGGTGACATCAAAAATGCTGTTTCTGAAGCAAAGCTGACAAATACAAATAAATTGTGGGATTTAGTCAAAGCATCCTGGACTGGTATAACAGTTAACAGGTGCCAGAAGGTGGATGACTCTATGCAACATAAATGTGAAAACTGTGGTTGTACAACTAAATATTTGGTCATTGATTCACAGGAATGCTAAATCCTAAACAAAAAAGTATATATCTTGAGTTTGTAAAGACAAATGCAGACACTGCTATTTTTTGGAACAGCCCAATGTTCATTTTTTGTTATTTTCTGTAAAGTAGTTAACAATTAGGCTGCGTCCCCACTGCAGAGGACAAATACCGGTCGGTGCCCTGTTTTGTGGCCGTGAGCCTTCTGAGACACAACTGTGTATGTATTTTTAACACACACCAGAAACACACTACTTCTGTGTGTAACATCATGGGAAAGTCTAAATAAATCAGTCTAAAGATATCAGGAAGAGAATTGTGGACTTGCGCAAGTCTGGACCATCCTTGGGTGTAAGGTCCAGATACCTGAAGGTGCCCCGTTCATCTGTACAAACAATTATACGCAAGTACAGACAAGATGGGAATGTCCAGCCATCATACTGCTCAGAAAGGAGACGGGTTCTGTGTCTCAGAGATGAAAGTGATTTGGTCCGACAAGTACATATCAACCCAGGAACAAAAGCAAAAGACCTTGTGAAGATGCTGGTGGAAGCTGGTAAGATTATGTCATTATCCATAGTAAAACGAGTACTGTATCAGCATGGGCTGAAAGGCCTCTCTGCCAGAAAGAAGCAATTACTCCAAAAGAAACATATAAAAGCCAGATTCATGTTTGTAAATGCACACAGGAACAAAGGCCTACATTTTTGGAGACACGTCCTGTGGTCTGACTAAACTGTTTGGCCATATTCACCATTGTTACATTTGATCGAAAAAGGAAGAAGTTTGGAAGCCTAAGAACACCATCCCAACTGTGAAACACAGGGCTGGCAGCATCATGTTATGGGGTTGTTTTGCTGCAAGAGGGACTGGTGCACTTCACAAAATAGATGCCAGTAGGAGGAAAGAAGATTATGTGGCAATACTGAAGCAACATCTCAAGGCATCAGACTGTAAGTTAAAGCTTGGTCGGAAATGGGTCTTCCAAATGGACAATGACCTGAAGCATACTGCTAAACTGGTTACAAAGTGGCTTATGGATAACCAAGTCAGTGTTTTGGAGTGGCCATCACAAAGCCCTGATCTCTATCCTATTGAAAATATATGGGCAAAGCTGAAAAGGCAGGTGCGAGCAAGGCGACCTACACACATGGCTCAGTTACACCATTTCTGTCAGGAGGAATGGGCCAAAATTCCTAACAACTATTGTGAGAAGCTTGTGGAAGGATATCCAAAATGTTTGACCCAAGTCATACAGTTTAAGGGCAATGCTACCAAATACTAATGGAATGTATGTAAACTTTTAAATTTGCAGAAAGTAATAAAAATGATTTAAAAATTATCTCTCATTATTCTGGCATTTGGAAAATATAAATAATTTTGGTAATCCTATATTACCTAAAACAGGTAAAGTTTATTCTGATTTCATGTCAGATAATGAGAAAAACATGCATATGTGTCTTTTATATAGTGGATGTAAACTTCTGGTTTCAACTGTATAAACCTTTCTCATCATGTTTTGAGTTAGAAAACAGTGTGCAATGTTCTCAATACATGGAAATTAAAACGATTATAAAGATTTGGGAGACAGGCCAGTTCTAAATAGCTTTAAGGCAGTCTAAACTGCGCCAGAATGTATGAAACTGTTCTTCTGCAGGTCATACATACAGGCGCAGTGTAGTGCCAATATGACAAGTCTGGCTCAGGCAGACCACCTTTAACCTGGTCTGGCTGTTCTAACTGTTCTGCATCTAGGTTTGGCGTCAAAGAATTATAAATGTGTCTACAAGGAATGTGGTGCGACACCCCAAGCCAAATATTTTTCTCATTAAAAGGTATCTTTGGCGCATTACAAAGGAACTTATCGCGCCAAAGTTTGGAGTGTACCTGTTTACTTAATCTTTTTGGCTCAAAGTACAACAGAAAACTGGCGCAGTACCGTTCATACATGTGGCCCTTTGTGCTTAGCTCATGTTTTTGAACACACTGCTATATTTTGAACACACTGTAATTGCAGGCTTTGAATTAGCTGCTGCAGTGTTTCTCACTTCAAAAGATGCTGTGAAAAACCAAAGTAGAATGCCACAAAATAGTTTTGCACTATGAGTTGTGTGAGTCTAGCCCAAAGCATTAATGTACACAAAACTGTGGGCAGACAACAGCTGGAACCAATTTGAAGTTTTTAAGAAGCGATAAAGGCTTCATATCAGAAACTATCTTTAAATGGTAGGGTTTAGTAGCAAATGCGTGGGCATATTAACAGCCTTTCACCTGGAGTTTATCATTTACTTCCCTAACCCAATGCATTATGTTCCAATTATCCTCATAATATGGCTTCCAGGAAACAATACATATTGTTTACGGTCTGGTCTAAAAGTGACCTTAGGAGGTATGTTGAGTTTTCGAGATTCACTGCGCTCATATTCATACCATGGACTGCATTAACCAACAACATATCTGAGTGGATGAGCATCATAAATGGGAATTGGGGCATGCAACAGTGTTTGTCTGGCAGGCAAGTAGGCATATCTGTGTAAATTACAATACAGTGAAACTTAAAGGGGTTGTCTCGCTACAAAGAATAGCTTTCAAATTGTAGGGAACACATAAAGACATTTTCCAAATATATTGCTTTGTTCCTCTGTTTTCCCTAAGGAGATACAAGTGAATTTATGACCTCCCTGGCTATTTCAGTTCCCTCAGTAACCCACCTGTAAACAATTCTCCCCCTGCTGTTTGTTCAATGAGATAACAGTGAGTGATGTCATCACACAGGTCACAGCAGTGTCCTTGCTGCTGAGCAGTAAAAAGCTTGATTTATGTAAAATAAACAGAACTGTAATTAGGGCTTTTGTTTTGGGGATCAGATAAAGCCTTCTGAGAGCAGTTTGAAAAGCTTCTTAGCTAATCTGATCTAATTAGCAACTGAAAGCACAGGGGAGCTGTATGCAAATGAGTCAGTCTGAACCAGGAAGTGACAGAGTATTTCATTCATGCATTCTGTGAAACTCTGTAGGGAGACAACTCCTTTAATATGCACAGCTAACACTTTCTTTTTATAGAAATCCATATATTAGATCATCATGTTCAAAAACACAAAATGTATATGTATGGTATTGTGTTTAATAAAAAAAAATATACACCTCATATCAAACTGTAGCTCCATAAACAAGACCACTAATTGACATTGTGCTTTCACACAAGAAACTGAACACATAACAAACTGGAAATATATAAGATGCTGGAGAAAGAATCTAAATATAAGGTGAGAATAAAAAATAACACTGTTACCTCCCTGTTCAACAATCAGCAGCAATATCTTTGAACAAAATTTTCAATTAGTATATAATCACATTCATTTGCCAATCAGCAGAACTCCAATTCTGATACTGCTTTGAAAATTAAAGGGGTTTTCTGGGACTGATTAATGCTCGTTGGTCCATCAGGGTCTGAGTAAAAATAGAAGAGAATACTCATACTTACCACCCGGACGCTCGCGGCTGCCGGTGCGTTTAACCAGGAAGTAAGTAGTGAACGTCCATCATTCACGTGACAGCTGCAGCCAATTACAGGCCAGAGAGGTCATGTGCAAGTGATGTTGTAGCCTGTGGTCAGCTGGAGTTGTCACATGAACGATGGACTTTCACTGCTTACTTACTGGGTGAACGGAGCAGCAGCCTGGAGTAAACAGGAGCGTCCGGGAGGTAAGTATGAGTCTTCTCTTCTATTTTTATTTAGACCCTGATAGACCACCGAGCATTAATCAGTCCCGGAACACCCCTTTAAAGCATCTTCTGTCTATGCAACTTTGCTAGCAGTGACAATCCATCTGCTTTAGAAGTAGGGTTTACTGAACTGTTGTTTTAAACACATGACTGGCAACCCCTTAGTTGAGCTACTCCAGTGTATTATGTGGGTTTTCCCTCTCGTACCTTCATAGTCAGCATTCACCTCTAACGTTAGTGGTGCATAGTGCGCATAGCGCATGTCCCTTATTCGCAATGGTGCCATTTGTACACTCATGAAACACTTTCACCACAGCAGCATGCAAATAGTTTATAATTGGCTACCTTGGCCCCTAAGTCGATAATCATGCCTTTTTACAACTCTGATAAATCGCCCCTTTTATACTTGACGGCAATGAGGGATATGTGTGCAGACAGCCTATCACACACTTTATATACCCATCATACCAGGTCACAGAATGTGACTACCTCAACGACCTACACACTACCGACATTGAAAGCGGGAAGTGGCCATAATAATGTGACTCAGCTGTGTATTTCCTGGTATGGGAAGGGTTAAGGAGAGTTTCACCGGAAACAATTATTCACATGGTTTGGACTGGTGAACGCAAGGACCAGCTACAATTATGTTCCGAAGCAATTTCCAACCTTTTTGCAGTTTGATAGGTTGCTTTATAAACCTTTAATTTTGTTTTGTTACATTTTCTTCCACTTCTCAAGTCTCTGCTCTTCAGAAACTCTTGGTGTGAACTGCTGTACTTCACAGAAAATAATAAGTTCTACTTTTAAGGCAATTACATGACTAAAAGTAGCAGCTTTGAAAGTACTGAATATAATGCCTCAGCTTTAGCAGACCTAACTACTTTCCTTGCTCCACAATTCCCTCATCCCGTGGTGTGATATTAACCTGCTCTATTGTTATATTCTGTCACGCTCATGTACAGAACATTTCTAGAGCACTTTTTGTTCATTACTCCCAAAGACAGTTTACTTGGAATCTTAGGCTAGGGCCACACAGCATAGGACAAAATACATTGGAAAGCTGACAGCTTTTTGTCTTATGCAGCACCGCAGTTTTTGTCACTTATTTGCGTAAAGAACGTGGTTGGTTTTAGTTTTTGCTGTCGGCCTGTACAATTGAATGTACGTCAAAATGCGAAACTCCGACAGAATTTGTAGTAGGTTGCTTATTCCGTTAGACTTTTAATGTGTCGGTTATAAATCTGTGCTGTATAGACAACAGCACGGGTTTTTCATTGCTGTCTATGCAGCACAGTGTACAGTCGGATTCTCGGCGGTTTCAAAATACTGAAAATCCCACGGTATTTCTGTGCTGTCTAGACATAGCCTTATAACATCAATTCCAACTGCAATTTTCTAATGCATCAACTTTCTTTCCACTTACCTTCATGTCTTTCCTAATCACACAACTGTATTAATTTAAACCAATGTAAAGCCTCTAAAGCGTCTCAAAACACCTCCAAAGTCTCACTAAAGCAGGTTTTAGATGAGTATAATACGTAAGGCAAAATTGTGCGTCAATATGCTCATCTTAAACCAGCCTTAAAGGGAACCTTTCACATAGATTATGCCCCACTTGCTGTGGACAGCACAAGCTAGAGACAAACATGCTGTTTCCAGTGCTGTGTCCCTTATTCTGTAAGATGTTGTAGTTTTAGAGCATTTAATGCTCAAATCTTATTCATGAGTAGGTGTTAGCCCTGCCCACCGAAGACTAGCCCCACCCACCTGCAGTTAGTCACGTTTCTACCTATTCAAAGTAATAGGTAATCAGTTGAGGTGGGCAGGGATAGTCTCAGATGGGTGGGTTATGAAAAAAAGCTGACTCTTTCCATGACTCTTTTCTGGCTGAAAACCTCAGATTTGAGCATTAAATACTCTAAAACTCCAGCATCTTACAGAATAAGGGACACTGCTGGAAACAGCAGGCCTGACACTAGCTTGTTCTGTCTTCAGCAAGGGGGCATAAACTATGTGACAGGTTTTCTTTAATGTGCGGGAGGGTGGGCATTCGGTATCAAATGGGGTAGGCATAAGACTAATTCCTCCTAGTAAGTCAATATTCATAGCTATAATGAGCAGTGACATGGAACCTGTGCCATACCACCCCTACTAGAGCTTTTACATAGATTAGATGTGCTGCAGATTTTCCACCATAGATTTAATAGATACACCACAATTATAATAATTAAAGACAATAATGACACATTGATGAAATTAACCATTTCTTTCAGCTTTTAGAAGGCAAAATAACTAATACATGAAATTATATGGTACATAGTGACTAAACTATAAACGCTAACAAACCAAAGAGTACCTCAAACATAATAATACAAGTACGAGTTTAATTCGTTCTGTGACCTTGTTCTTCACTCAAATTGCTCTTATGTCAAAGCAAATTTTCCTATAAAAATGAATTGAAACGTCATTAATCTGTTCCATGCAACACAAAACCACCACAATTTTTTGTTACATGTTTATAAACAAACATGTACATTGTATAAATATACTGTGTACAGTATAACAAAAGAGAAATAAATGTAAAGAAATAAACTGGTTTAATTAAATGTATTCACCTTGAAAGTCAGATGAAGATTATGCTGGAGATTGCTAAACTTAAATTCTCAGTTTTTTTCCCCTTTACTTAGGGTGGGTTCACACAATGTTACTGTAAGGGCAGATGGTTTGATTAGCAGATAACTTATTTACAATTCCTGGACGGCTATAGATCAGGAGCTTTTGAGCAGCAGCTGCTGTAATGCATGTCTGCTCTCCTTCACTCTTACCTCAAAAATTCACTCTTAACTCAAAGCAAAAAATGGACCAAGTGACTGCTCTTATCTCAAAACACTCTGAAGTCAAGATGTTTTTAAGTCAAGACACAACTGTATTTACAAAGCTTACAGTCAATTTCCTTTGGCAAAATATGATGAGGATGCTTTCCTTTTGTAAGGTGTCTCATCAGCCTCTCTCGATAGCAACCAACAATAATCACCCATCATTGCAGAGTCACAGTATCAATGGTAACGTTGCTCCATGGCAACAATGTGTGGGGTGAAAGCTTTAACCTTGTTCATCACTCACAGCACCCAAACTCTCAGGAAAAAAGTCAAGGTGGGAGTGTGAAAACTGAATTTTCAAAGACATTCTGCAACCCATATTCTTGTAGTTCTCCAGTAGATTAGTGACTATGGAAACATAGTCATCATCTCTTCTGTTACCCAAAAATTGCTTTGAAAGAGGAACCGGCTGCTAAATTAAGATTCTTGAGCTTAGCATTGAAATTTGGATCTTTCAACAATTTCCTTATTTGAGATCCAATAAATAAGCCCTCTTTTAGCTCGACTATCCCAAACACGAGAGAAATATGCAAACAGCTGACTGAAACGTCATAACATGACTAACTTGACAAACTGAGTCTCTGCCTCTCATAGTCAACAACCTTAAACTACCAATATCTGACCATCTGTTGACTGTATGATGTCTTCCACTGCATTTTACATCCAAATAATTATATCTGACCATTAAAATTCATAAAATAAAATTAATATAGATATTGATTTTACCATTATAAACAGAAGATATCAGAGAGATGGAAAACGTGTTATGCTTAGAAAAAAATAAAAAAAATTCACGATATATCAAAAACCTTACGTGACACAACAATTCCGAAGGTAGATTTAACATGCAAAAGTACATACAAATTGATGTATTACAATCCCAATGCAAAATGATTGTTAACTATTGTTATAAGTAATGCATGAGATCGACTTTCAGTCAACACATATACACACAATAAATGCTAAGTCTACAGTTGCACCAAAGCAGTTTATGAAGGTTTTTTCAGTACAGATAAATAACATCTTTCCAGTCTGTTCTGCCTATTTCCGTGTCCTCAGTTTTGAAGGATAAAAATTAAGTTAGTTGTGACTTAGCACTGTAGTAATGAATATTGTAGTGAAGGAATGTAAGCCCAGTAGCTCATTATGAAATGGGTAAGTTAAGGGGGTTCTTTTACCATGATGTTTCACAAAGCCACAGTTGGTTTCAGGCTCACACTTCCTCGCAAGTTCTATAGCAGTGATTGACATATAAGCTCTGCTGTTCCTAGCTAAGCCTGTTAGAGGTACATTAGTGCTGGAGGTTTCTAAATAGCAGTGCACAAGTCTACAGAAATCTAAAGGGTTAAAATTTGTCAGTAAGTAATGTAAACAAACTCCTGTGTTGCTGATAACAACCATCCCAGCCACTGCTGCTAGAACCTGTATAGAGAGAGAGAGGTGCTTGGTACCAAAGCAGAAGATAAGATCTGCTGTAACTCTGAAGGGAAGCAAAAACAAAACAGCAATGTATTTGGTTATAGTCTTTATTTACCTTTGACTGCAAGTTTAAAGCTAATCACTGAAATGGGAAAACCCCTTGTGACAAAGCACAAGGCCTTGTCATTGACGGACAGTATGTGTCACCATACTTTAGGGCTGCGGTGAAGTAAAGCCGAGTAAATAGATCTGAAACCTTAGGTTGCAGACATCTTGTTTATTTTTTTGCATCACTGCTTTAAGCAGTGGTATTCCAGGTTCGGCTTTTACTGGAGCAGTCTTAGAGCTGGATGGGATGACTGCTCCCACATATCCATCCCAGGATTTCCTTGGCCTATAAAGCCAGGAAGTCAGGTGTGCTGGGTGTGGTACGCCACTCCAAGCCTGGAGTTTGTAGAAGAAAGCTCTACTGTGTGAAGTCTCTTTCAGAGAAGCTGGACTTACCCTTCTTAGGTGCTGCTAAGTCTGGATGGTGAGCTGAACCTGTTTTCTGTTATCCGTTTAATGCCTGAAGCAAGGTTACGTTTTATGTTCTGTTTTGCACCCTGCTGAAGATAAGCTGTTTCTGTCCTGTTTGGACTTTCTTTCAATAAAACCCGTTTAATTTGACATATCCGGTGTCTGTGGTCCCTGTGATGGAGCTAACCCCCACACCCTTTAAATGGCTGCCCAAAGCTTGATTCAACTGGTGTCCATGTTTATGCAAAGTGCATATAATTACCTCTGCCAGTACTTTCTTTAATATCACATTATGTACATGTATCTTAAGGCTTCATTAAGAATGTATGCAGTGGGCTCAAAAGCTTAACCGGCTCCATACATGGTAGATGCCAGCTGTTAATATCATTAGATAACCTGCTTCCAGCCATTTAACAACTAAGATGCCATGGTCACTGGGATCAGTGCAACCGTGGCATCTAAGACATCAAACATGTCATGGGGATCATGATTGATGTCAATGATAACAATTCCTGTACATTTCTGTGGACTGCATATGTTGGTGCAATACATATTGCAAAATGACAACATTAGAACACCTGATACTAGAGGTATTACAAAGATGAATTTGCTGATATTGGAAGGCAGCTTCATAGTTACATAGTTACATAGTTTGTCAGGTCGAAAAAGACATACATCCATCCAGTTCAGCCTATTGTGCTAAAATGTTGCTAAAGTGTTAAAGTTAAAGTGCTGCAGAGGAAGGCAAAACCCCCCATGAGGTAGAAGCCAATTGTCCTCATGTTAGGGAAAAAAGTCCTTCCCGACTCCAATCTGGCAATCGGAATAAATCCCTGGATCAACGACCCCCCCTCCAGAATCCTAGACATATAACTTGTTATATTACATCTAGAAATGATCCAGGGCCCTTCTCCAGAATCCTAGTCACTATAACTTGTTTATATTTATCAGAAATGTATCCAACCCTTCTCCAGAATCCTAGTCACTATAACTTGTTATATTACATCTAGAAATGTATTCCCGACCCTTCTCCAGAATCCTAGACACTATAACTTGTTTAAAATTTTCATCTAGAAATGTATCCAGACCCTTCTCCAGATTCCAATCACTATAACTTGTTTATATTACATCTAGAAATGTATCCAGACCCTTCTCCAGAATCCTAGTCATATAACTTTGTTATATTACATCTAGAAATGTATCCAACCCTTCTCCAGAATCCTAGTCACTATAACTTGTTATATACATCTAGAAATGTATACAGACCCTTCTCCAGAATCCTGGTCACTAGAACCTGTTATATTACATCTAGAAATGTATCCAGACCCTTCTCCAGAATCGTAGTCACTATAACTTGTTATATTACATCTAGAAATGTATCCAGACCCTTCTCCAGAATCCTAGTCACTATAAACTTATTATATTTATATCTAAAAAGTATCCAGACCCTTCTCCAGTATTTCCCGGGTCACTATAACTTGTTAAAATAAAATTTTAGAAATGTATCCAGACCCTTCCTCCAGAATCCTGGTACTATAACTTGTTATATTATTACATCTAGAAATGTATCCAGAATCCTTCTCCAGTATCCCGGTCACTATAACTTGTTTATTATATCTAGAAAATGTTATCCCGACCCTTCTCCAGAATCCTGGTCATATAAAATTGTTATATTATTACATCTAGAAATGTATCCAGATCCCTTTTCGAGTATCCCGGTCACTATAACTTGTTTATTTTTACATCTAGAAATGTAAACCAGACCCTTCTCCAGAATCCTGTCACTATAACTTGTTATATTATTACATCTAGAAATTATCCAGACCCTTCTCCAGAATCCTAGTCACTATAACTTGTTATATTACATCTAGAAATGTATCTAACCCTTCTCCAGAATTTTCCCAGTCACTATACTTTTTATATTACATCTAGAATGTATCCAGACCTTCTCCAGAATCCTAGTCACTATAACTTGTTATATTACATCTAGAAATGTATCCAGACCCTTTTCCAGAATCCTAGTCACTATAACTTGTTATTTTACATTCTAGAAATGTATCCAGACCTTCTCCAGAATCCTAGTCACTTTTAACTTATTATATTATATCTAGAAATGTATCCAGACCCTTCTCCAGTATCCCGGTCACTATACTTGGTATATTATATCTAGAAATGTATCCAGACCCTTCTCCAGAATCCTGGTCACTATAACTTGTTATATTATTACATCTAGAAATGTATCCAGATCCTTCTCCAGTATCCCGGTCACTATAACTTGTTATATTATATCTAGAAATGTATCCAGACCCCTTCTCCAAATCCTGGTCACTTATAACTTGTTATATTATTACATCTAGAATGTATCCAGACCCTTCTCCCGAATCCTAGTTTATATAACTTGTTGTATTACATCTAGAAATGTATCCAGACCCTTCTCCAGAATCCTAGTCACTATAACTTGTTATATTACATCTAGAAATGTATCCAGACCCTTCTCCAGAATCCTAGTCACTATAACTTATTATATTATATCTAGAAATGTATCCAGACCCTTCTCCAGTATCCCGGTCACTATAACTTGTTATATTATATCTAGAAATGTATCCAGACCCTTCTCCAGAATCCTGGTCACTATAACTTGTTATATTATTACATCTAGAAATGTATCCAGATCCTTCTCCAGTATCCCGGTCACTATAACTTGTTATATTATTACATCTAGAAATGTATCCAGACCTTCTCCATAATGCCAGTCACTATAACTTGTTATATTATTACATCTAGAAAATGTATCCAGACCCTTTCCAGAATCCTAGTCACTATAACTTGTTAATTTATTACATCTAGAAATGTATCTAGACCCTTCCCCCAGAATCCTAGTCACTATAACTTGTTATATTACATCTAGAAATGTATCTAGACCCTTCTCCAGAATCCTAGTCACTATAACTTGTGAAAATACATCTAGAATGTAACCAGACACATCACCAGAATCCTAGTCACTATAAACTTATTTTATTATATCTAGAATTTTATCCAGACCCTTCTCCAGTATCCCGTCACTATAACTTGTTATATTATATCTAGAAATGTATCCAGACCCTTCTCCAGAATTCCTGGTCCCCTATAACTTGTTAAAATTATTAAATCTAGAAATGTATCCAGATCCTTCTCCAGTATCCCGGTCAACTATAATTGTTATATTATATCTAGAAATGTATGCAGACCTTCTCCAGAAATTTCCCGGTCACTATAACTTGTTTAATTATTACATCTAGAAATGTTCCAGACCCTTCTCCAGAATCCCTTGTCACTATTAAACTTGTTATATTATACATTAGAAATGTATCCAGACCCTTCTCCAGATATCCTAGTCACTATAACTTGTTATATTACATCTAGAAAATTGTCCAGACTCTTTTCCAGAATCCAAATCACTATAACTTATTATATTATATCTATGAAATTTTATCCAGACCTTCCAGTATCCCGGTCACTATAATTGTTATAAAATTATATCTAGAAATGTATCCAGACCCTTCTCCAGAATCCTAGCACTATAACTTGTTTATTTTATTACCTATAAATGTATCCAGACCCTTCTCCAGAATCCTAGTCACTATAACTTTTATATTAACATCTAGAAATGTATCCAGACCCTTCTCCAGAATCCTAGTCACTATAACTTATTATATTATATCTAGAAATGAATCAAGACCCTTCTCCAGTATCCCCGGGCACTTTTAACTTGTTATATTATATCTTGAAATGTATCCAGACCCTTCTCCAGAATCCTGGTCACTATAACTTGTTATATTATTACCTCTAGAAATGTATCCAGATCCTTCTCCAGTTATCCCGGTCACTATAACTTAGTTATATTATATCTAGAAATGTATCCAGACCCTTCTCCAGAATTTCCTGGTCACTATAACTTGTTATATTATTACATCTAGAAATGTTTCCAGACCCTTCTCCAGAATCCGGTCACTATAACTTGTTATATTATTACATCTAGAAATGTTCCAGACCCTTCTCCAGAAATCCTAGTCAACCTGTAACTTGTTAATATTACATCTAGAAATGTATCCAGACCCTTCTCCAGAATCCTAGTCACTATAACTTATTATATTATATCTAGATATGTATCCAGACCCTTCTCCAGTATCCCGGTCACTATCACTTGTTATATTATATCTCGAATTGTATCCAGACCCATCTCCAGAATCCCGGTCACTATAACTTGTTATATTATTGTCACGAGGGGTCCCGCAGCCCCTCGCCCGGGCTGCGGGCGCTCTCGTGCGGCACCCGTCGGGTCCCGGTGGCCCCTGCCGGTCCCGCGGGTCGGGTCCCGCCTGCTGTCTTACCTCTCCGCGCTCCCGTGTCCTCCCGTTCTCCTGGCCGGCAGGTGTGCGCATGCCCGCACCTTAGGCGCGCGTGCGCCGGCTCTCGAGGATTTAAAGGGGCAGTACGTCCATTATTGGTTAAGGCTGGCAGGTGACCCTATTTAAAATCCTTCCTTCCCCGGGGACCCTTTTCCGGATTTTAGTG
>JAODAL010013330.1:0-91765 GCA_025379985.1 Phyllomedusa bahiana | reverse complement strand
TTTCCCTTTTCTAAGGAGCAGCTGATTCGGTGTAGGGACCGACCCATTGACATTTGTACACCGCCCTTGGATGGACTGACCTATTAGTCATGCCCCTTTAATTTTAAAAGGGGGACGCCCCATAAAAAGTCCCGGCCCCTGGCTTTTAATTTATTTGGGAAAGAAAGCCCATTAAACGAGTCACTGCCACCAACAGACTTTCTAGTCATGAAAGGGTTTGACCCTTCGGTTGTGTTTCTGTCGCTATTTAAGAATATGGGAGAATTTTCCTCATTTTGCAGTTGAAGAGAATGGGAGTAATTAGCATGTAAAGGCCCTACTGCCTGTATTTCATTTACATTTCATGTCCGAATCAAGGCCTCCTGCAGATCTTAAACAAAACTCTCCCAGCCTTGTGCTCCCTTGAGGTCAGAGCGCCCGCCTGCTCCCTCTTTAACCCTTGCGTCCCACTTGCAGCCCCCAGGTTAATCAGGACAGGGGTAAAGGGTCGAGGGTTTTGCTATATCCAAATCTTCACAGCTGGAACCTAAAACTCTGTGATCACCTGGAAGTAACGGCTAACTACACAGTGCAAGGGAGAGAGGGAGCTGGACTGGAGCCTTAAGGCAGCCAGTTCTTTGAATGTGGGATTAAAGGGTCAATAAGGGTCAGTTCAGCTCCCAGAGGGGGTGTATGTACAAATGAAAACGACCCCTCACATCCCAAGCAGCAGATTTCCTTTCATCCTACTCTTATCTCCCCGGTGTTGAGTTTTCTAAAAGCTCTTACAAAAGAGACCATAGAAAACGGAGTTCTCTGTATAACGCCTGCAAGTTCCTTCATGGCTTTGCTGGTTATTTAGCCCTCTCAGTTACCAGGTACTACTGAAACTTCTAATGGCTTCTTATATATTGCCACAAGGTTAATAGACCTGCCCCAGCATTTTGGGATGCTTGAAATGAATGGCTTACATGATCTCATCCGCCAAAAAAATCAATCAATTTAATGCACAAGGCCAGCTCAGTTACTGACCCTGCGGACTTCTATGTTATTTCCACAGAATAATTCATGGATTCGTGATCACGATGAAACGGGCTCTACCCACTCAGGAACGCCGGGTCCGTCCAGCGGAGGGTTGGCGTCACAGAGCGGGGATAACTCCAGTGAACAGGGTAAGGATGACGTCACTTGGGATGAAAAGGAATCCTTCCAGCATGCATGCTAACCTAAGGGTGTCAAACTCATTTTCAGCTTTATGGGTCATTTAGGATATTTCTCTACTAACAAACTGCAATCAAAAAATGTACTACATTGGGTTTTTACAGAAAGTCACAGCAAAATCTAACCCCAATTAAGATATACCTTTTAATAGATATGCATTAAAATATAACATATGAAAATAACTATAATAAATACCTTGGACAGGTAAACATACCTGAGGGTGCAAATGCATATAACGTAATGCCGATACCTCACGATAGATACATACCATTAAGGGTACTCATCCAATAGATACCACTGAAGTCCCTAAGTAAGTGACTAATAAAGCGGAGACATCGCCCCGAAAAGGGCGGCTCCACAAACTAAGCCCTCAGATATATCCTATCCAAAATTTAAAATGCAAACCACATCTCTACTACACACAAAAGCGGCAGTTTTTTCAGCGTTTTTCGTTTCTAAAAACGATGAAAAAACGACTGAAAAGAGGTCATTTAATAGTAAAAATGCTCTGTAGTCTCCACAGAACGTTTTTGTTTTTGCTCGTTTTTGCTGCTGGTTGTTTTTTGAAACGTTGCAAAAAACAGACAGCAGGGCAGAAAATTTACTATTGGAGTCTATGTAAAGCAGGGGACGTTTTTTGGCATGTTTTTTGCACGTTTTTTGCTGAAATAAACAGCAAATATAATCAAGTGCATTTCTGCAAAAAAGCACAAAAAATGCAAAACGCGCTTTAAAAACGGACATTTTTTCAGCAGCTTTTGACAGGAAATGGACAAAAAAGTTTTATGAACGTTTTTAGGAATTGGCTTTTTGTCCAATGTCGTGTAGACCTAGCCTAAAACTAAATAGATATAACTACTCCTTAACATATTGTTAAATAACCCAAGACACCACATGCACCAACTGGAAGTGTCCCAGCAGCTTTCTATGGTGTGTAGACTTTTTTCTGGGTTGCCAATGAAGTTGTTCAAATTGTTGGTTATCATATATACTAACACCATGACTGCCTGCTTCATTGGTTATCATGTATACTAACACTATGACCACCTTCTTCATTAGTTATTATACTAACACTATGACCACCTTCTTCATTAGTTATTATACTAACACTATGACCACCTTCTTCATTAGTTATTATATATACTAACACTATGACCGCCTTCTTCATGTGTTATCCTATATACTAACACCATGACCCCCTGCTTCATGGGTTATCATATATACTAACACCATGACTGCCTGCTTCATGGGTTATCATAGATACTAACACTAGGACTGCCTGCTTCATGGGTTATCATATATACTAACACTATGACTGCCTGCTTCATGGGTTATCATAGATACTAACACTAGGACTGCGTGCTTCATGGGTTATCATATATACTAACACCATGACCCCCTGCTTCATGGACTATCATATATACTAACACCATGCCCCTGTTCGGGACTATATAATAAACCTTCTGCCTTTTCTTTGGGTTTTATCATATATACTAACACCATGACTGCCTGCTTCATGGACTATCATATATACTAACACCATGACCCCCTGCTTCATGGACTATCATATATACTAACACCATGACCCCCTGCTTCATGGGTTATCATATATACTAACACCATGACTGCCTTCTTCATTGGTTATCATATATACTAACACTATGACCGCCTTCTTCATTGGTTGTCGTAGATACTAACACAATGACTGTCTTCTTCATAGGATATCATATATAGCTACACTATAACTGTCTCCTTATATATACTAACACAATGACCACCTTCTTCATTAGTTATTATATATACTAACACTATGGCTGCTTTCTTCATTGGTTATCATATATACTAACACTATGACCGCCATCTTCATGTGTTATCATATATACTAACACAATGACCACCTTCTTCATTAGTTATTATATATACTAACACTATGACCGCTTTCTTCATTGGTTATCATATATACTAACACAATGACCACCTTCTTCATTAGTTATAATATATACTAACACTATGACCGCTGTTTTCATGTATTATCATATATACTAACACTATGACCACCTTCTTCATTAGTTATTATATATACTAGCACTAGCACTTCATTAGTTATCATATATACTAACAATACGACCACCTTCTTCATGGGTTATCATATATACTAACACTGTGACCGCCTTCTTCATTAGTTATCATATATACTAACACTATGACCGCCTTCTTCATGTGTTATCATATATACTAACACTATGACCGCCTTCTTTATTGGTTATCATATATACTAACACTATGACCGCTGTTTTCATGTATTATCATATATACTAACACTATGACCACCTTCTTCATTAGTTATTATATATACTAGCACTATGACCGCCTTCTTCATTAGTTATTATATATACTAACACCATGACTGTCTGCTTCATTGGTTATTATGTATACTAACACTATGACCACCTTCTTCATTAGTTATTATATATACTAACACTATGACCACCTTCTTCATAAGTTATCATGTATACTAACACTGTGACCGCCTTCTTCATTAGTTATCATGTATACTAACAATGTGGCCGCCTTCTTCATTAGTTATCATATATACTAACACAATGACCCCCTTCTTCATTAGTTATCATATATACTAACACTATGACCGCCTTCTTCATTAGTTATCATATATACTAACACTATGACCACCTTCTTCATTAGTTATCATATATACTAACACTATGACCACCTTCTTCATTAGTTATCATATATACTAACACTATGACCACCTTCTTCATTAGTTATCATATATACTAACACTATGACCGCCTTCTTCATTAGTTATCATATATACTAACACTATTATTGCCTTCTTTATTGGTTATCATATATACTAACACTATGACTGCTGTGTTAATGTATTATCATATATAAACTAACACTATGACCACCTTCTTCATTAGTTATTATATATACTAGCACTATGACCGCCTTCTTCATTAGTTATCATATATACTAACACCATGACTGTATGCTTCATTGGTTATTATGTATACTAACACTATGACCACCTTCTTCATTAGTTATTATATATACTAACACTATGACCACCTTCTTCATGGGTTATCATGTATACTAACAATGTGGCCGCCTTCTTCATTAGTTATCATATATACTAACAATATGACCACCTTCTTCATTAGTTATTCATATATACTAACACTTTGACCACCTTCTTCATTAGTTATCATATATACTGACACTATGACCACCTTCTTCATTATTTATAATATATTCTAAAAACTATGACCCCCTTTCTTCATTAGTTATCATATATACTAACACTATGACCACCTTCTTCATTAGTTATCATATATACTAACACTATGACCACCTTCTTCATTAGTTATCATATATACTAATACTATGACCACCTTCTTCATTGTTATCTTATACCGTACTAACACTTGACCGCTTTCATGGTTATTTATTTTAAAACTATGACCCCCTTTTCTTCAGGGGTTATTTATTATAACACTTACCCCCCTTCCCAAAAAGGTTATTTATAAAATAACCTATGACCACCTTCTTCATGGTTATCATTTTTACTAACAATGTGGCCGCCTTTTTCATTGTTATCTATATCTAACACTATGACCACCTTCTTCATTGTTTCATATTACAACACTTGACCCCCTTTTTCTGGGTTTTTATATTACTAACACTATGCCGCCTTTTTCAGGGGTTATTATATATACTAACAATGTGGCCGCCTTCCATTAGTTTCAATAAAAGCACAGCCCCCTTTCTTCATGGGTTACCCCGTCACCCTACCTTTGAAAAGGTGTGATATTCTAGATTGAATGTCCTGCTCTCACCAATGCTGAAAACCAGGACAAAGAGCAGCTCTCACTCTTGAGGGCCACGGTGGTTGCTCATGCGTTGAAATAATTTCAGCGTAATACAGGGATCTGTAGCATCTTAATGCATATGGCAGAATATTGTCATCAGTGCTCACTCTATGATCATGAGGGATATAAACAGATGCTAACCCTATAGGCCTGTAGGGAACAGAAGTGACACTTTTCCCCCCCAAAAAAAATTCAAGGATCTGCATTATGCATCATTATTTCTTCCACAAAGGTCATTAAGAAGATGGTAAATGTTCATTTTGTGGAGCAGGGCCTCCTAGCAGCCAAAGCTCCTTGATTTGGGGGTGGGCACCAGGCCTCGCCGGGGACAATTGGGGAAAGCCCGCTGCATTTTCAGTTGGTCATGAAGGCATTTCAGTGTTTACTTATAGATCAGGATGACTGATATGGTAATTAGGAGCGGGATTCCAGCACTGGGCCTGTATGGAGTAGAATAGTTGCTGGGAAGTGCTTGAGTGAGGGGCCACAGAGAGGTAGATTATACACACTACAGGCTGACCCCGCTCTGTCCTGAGGGATCATGGTGATGAAGTGCCGAATGCTCTCTCCCTCCCATCCCGCCGCCTCTTCATGGTCAGGTTTTGCTGACCACTCACTTCAGTTTTCCTTCCATTCTCGCTTCAGTAATAGTACATCTCAACACGACTCAAGGGGAGGATGGTCCCCCCAAAACAACTCTTAATTAATGGACTTGTCTATGTGCTCCTGTAGCCGAGACTTAGAAGTGAAATCACAGCTAGCTTCTTTCCTTGTGCTAAATCCAGGCCCCTTCTCTCCTTGCACCACCCACCCCTTTGCTCTCAAACTTCAAGGTCATCAGATAACTGTGTAGAGCCAATTCTGTGCCTTAACTGGGCTGCCGGAGAAGTTTTTTTTTCCTCCATCTGTGTGCGACCTCTCATTCATAAATCTCCGCACCCCCCCTTCATTGCCCAACACTACACCCCCCCCCCCTTCCGCCTTCTTCTTCTTCATGCTGCTGCACTGTGTGTCTGCTTCATTGACTCACAGCAAGGGTTGCTATAAAGCCACAGGGAGTGTTGGTTAATCACAGAATAATCCTAAGGGGGGGCCCTACATACAGCCCCCAGATCTGCGCTCTCTCCCATAGCCGCACCACCCTCTCCCTCTTCCAGTCGCTCCTTGCAGTATGTAAACTGGATTAGTGTAAAATAAACAACTCAAGCAGACGTGCGCTGGCTGTTCCACAAGCCGCCGTTCTCGCTCGAGCCTCCGTATATCTGCAGATATGCAATGCTAGGAGCTAATAACAACGGCAAATACCAATACAGGCAGTCCTCGACTTACACCGTCCGACTTACATTTGTCTCCTAGTTACAAACGGAGACTTATGGGGCATGCTGGCACTTGTAGTTCCATGTTCAACAGCAGATAGTAGCTGTGGAATGACAAGTTCCGGCATGCCACAGCACATGAGGTGAAAATGACGTGAAATCTTCTAAACACGGCCACCCAAACAAAAAAAAAATGTAAAAACCCTTCACTGCACTATCCAAAATGTGCTGGAGTTACATTTAATAAATCTACCTGTTCCGACTTACATACAAATTCAACTTAAGAACAAACCTACAGTCCCTGTCATGTTTGTAACCCGGGGACTGCCTGTAATCCATTAATTTTAAAGTTCTGACTTACATTTGTCCCCTAGTTACAAACGGAGACTTATCGGGCATGCTGGCACTTGTAGTTCCACAGCAGATAGGAGCTGTGGAACAACAAGTGCCAGCATGCCACAGCAGCACATGAGGTGAAAATAAAGTGAAATCTTCTAAACAGACGGCAAAACAAATGTAAAAACCCTCCCCTGCACTATCCACTTTGTGCTGGAGTTACATCTAATAAATATACCTGTTCCAACTTACATACAAATTCAACTTAAGAACGAACCTACAGTCCCTGTCCCGTTTGTAACCGGGGGTCTGCCTGTAATCCATTAATTTGAAAGTTCTGACTTACATTTGTCCCCTATTTACAAACGGAGACTTATGTGGCATGCTGGCACTTGTAGTTCCATGTTCCACAGCAGATAGTAGCTGTGGAATGACAAGTTCCAGCATGCCACAGCAGCACATGAGGTGAAAAGCAAGTGAATTCTTCTAAAAAAGGCCACAGACAGCAAAACAAATGTAAAAACTCTTCCCTGCACTATCCATTTTGTGCTGGAGTTGCATTTAATTAATCTACCTGTTCCGACTTACATACAATTTCAACTTAAGAACAAACCTACAGTCCCTATGCCGTCTGTAACCCGGGGACTGCTTGTACTGGTGCTTGCCGAACTCCAAGCATTGCGCCCATCTGATACGGGGTGGCGGTAGCACCCGATTCGATTATACCTTGCACTATAATGAAGGACGGTAATGATTCCCGTGACCATGTGGACACGCCAGATTATCTTGGGTTGCTTGCTATATAATTATAGAGTAGTAATGGTTCCAATTATCTGTTGATCAGGACAGATTGAGTTATCTTGAGTCCTCTATCGACTCTTGATTCAATGAAGCGGGAGGCAGAATGGCTTTCTATAAACCTATGATTGGAGCTGATTAGATTACGGAGAATGCTGACAGATCTCTGGTCGGGGCACGGATCTGCTAATTAAGACTTCACTTATTATTATAATTTCGGGTAGGCAGAATTAGGTAAGACCGGTGACCACTCATATTAGGAGAGATATCCCTTCCTCTAAAATCAGATCTTCTGTAGAATAAGAAGTCCTCAATGCTCCTCAAATTAGCACCCCAACATTTCCTTACCTCGTGTGACCCCCAACACACAATACATTGTCCTTCCCTTTGTTCTCGGTCTTCATAACTTTATGAAAATTCATCAGCCAGGGATGATTTTGCATATGGAAACAGCAAGGATAACGGGGCGATGTGGAGGTGAGGGGAGGGAAGCAATACTGTGTAACACCGGGCAGAGCAGACGCAGGCTCTGATGCATAATTTACTTCCCCTCCAGGCAAGCTTTTAAGCCTCTCTTTTGCCGCAGGTTATAGGAGCTGAGCAGCTGTTATATGGTCCCCCCTGTCCTCCTCCTCCTCTCTGATTTATGTTTAAAAGACAGGAGAGATTCTTTTTTTGTGCAGGGCCAGGCCAAGGGAGAGCTCACCGGGTCAGGAAAGTGACCTCCCGGTCCAGGGGAAAATGGAACCACTCATGATGAGATGGAAGGTTGACCCGGTCCAAACCTTAGTCTTGTCTGGTAACGGGCACCTTTATCCTGGGTAGTGAACCGTTACCATGTAGTATGTTCCCTCGTTAGTGGTGATCGTCATCTGTAAAAGTAGTATGGAGCATGTAAAGGGATATAATGAGGGTTGTAATTAATGTTCCTACATGTTGGGAAATTTCTGAGCAATGGACATGAACCTTCTACTCGGGGGAGCGAAGCATGGGCAGATGTCTTATAATAAAGTATCAAGACATCTGCCCATCCATGACTGCCCTTGGGCACAGACTCTCTGCTGTATACTTAGCTTCATTTTTAACCCTGGAATCACTTTATAGAGAATTGAATTAAAAAATCATCAAAAATGAAAATTTTTGCGAATTAATTTTTGATTTTTTTAATTCAAATTTCTAATCATCTTTTCGTTTGCTCCATAAGAACGTAAATATCAACTAAGGTTTGTACATCAGCCTTGTCACAGGATTATTTCATGTATTCTATTTAAAGGGGTTGTCTCACTACATTGATTCATCTCACCTCAGTCCTGTTTTCTTGGTTTAATTTTGAATTCAAGAGCGTGTTTACTCTCTTCCACTAGAAGCCAGGTCTTCCTGCAGTAGAAGCCAGGTCTGTTGCTATAGCAACCAGTGCTGACAGCCTATCAGAAGAGATCAAACAGGTCTGTAGCTATAGCAACCAGTGCTGCAGCCTATCAGGAGAGATCAAACAGGTCTGTAGCTATAGCAACCAGTGCTGGCAGCCTCAAGATAGATCAAACAGGTCTGTAGCTATAGCGACCAGTGCTGGTGGCCTATCTTGAGAGATTGAACAGGTCTGTAGCTATAGCGACCTTAGGAGCTGATGCAGCCCATACAAGAGGGGATATCTAGGAATAGGTAGAACACTATTAATGGACACATATTGCAAAGTGACTTAGTTTTGCAAGATATTTAACTTAAAAAGCAATCCTTGTAGTGAGACAACCCCTTTAACAGGTCCTCTGACCACTCCTGACAGGTTTGGTTTCGTAAATCCTTGAAATAACAATCCTGGAACATCTTCTCTTATATCTCTGTGTTGCGCTGTTCCTCTGTTATTTCTTCTGAATGTGTCAGCTGGGTGTTACCCTTCCAGTTTTCAGAGGGGCGTATCCCTGCACACACTGACTGTCAGCTCTGATTAGACAATGTCAGGCTGTACAGGGACACCCCCCCAATTGGTAATTCCCATCTGACAGATTCAGTAATACATTTCTAGGAAGAATAACAGGGAACCACACAACATAGAGATTTGAGGAAAGAGGCTCCAGAATTATTATTTTACAAGGAATACAAGTATTAACTAAAACAGACACATCAAGAATGGCCACAGATCCTTTTTGACTGAGGCGGGGTATGATGTAACCCAAGAACTGTTTTAGGTGTGGGATAAAGGAGTCACTCATAGCAGATTGGATTTTGTCCCCTTTATGGAGTAAAACTTCCGTAATTTCGTCTCTCTGGGTCAGCGGCATTCCAGTAAGTAATAACTGATGAAGTGCCGGCTCATAGACACCACCACTGACAACTCAGCTGCCAATTATTTTTATGAAACTTTAAGCACGATGGGAAGCAAATTTATAGGGTAATAAAATCACTGAGTGCATCATGATGCTTATCACACTACCGTTGGAAAACTGGATAGCATTGCCCTTTCCCTTCCCAAAAAAAAAGGGTTGAGATTTTTGCCTATGTAATATCACAAGGTCAGAAATGGCTAAAATATGGAAAGACTATAATATTCAGTATAATAACCTGCTTATATATGGTTTATTGCCCTTTAGGTGATTGCCTAGACAACAGTGTGGCCTCGCCCAGCACAGGGGACGACGATGAGTTAGACAGGGACAAGAAGAGGAACAAGAAAAGAGGCATCTTTCCTAAAGTTGCCACAAATATAATGAGAGCGTGGCTCTTCCAGCACCTTTCGGTAAGTATGCCGGTACAATGGTTGTAGATTTAAAGACAAGACCATGGTTGTAGGCTTGAGTTGAACGAAATTCACTCATACCATGACTTTGCAAAGTATGTAAATTGGTCACATATTATGGTTAAAGATCTGATTTTGGGGGTATTAATTTGCATTTTATTTACCTTTTGAAATAGCCTGAAGGGGGAGTGCTTGCCCCTGGTGACCTTGTGATTAATACAATTAGGCCCATAGATGGCTCCTCAAGGGCTTTGTCACTACATTTCCAGTTGAGACCAGCCTATTGGAATATGTAGTTGTGTAGAGCGTAATATTTTGGACAATCGAGTAAAATAGTGTAAGATGCACAGTTGGCATCCTCTTCTTACTTGTAATCCATTGAATAAACTCTTTTAAGGACATCTCCTGACAGGTCTGTTTTAGTAAATCCGTGTGTTCCCCATAAAATAACAATTCTGCAGCCTCTTCTCTTATAACTTTGTGTTGTGCTGTTCCTCTGTTATTCCTCCTAGAAATGTATGACTGAATCTGTCAGATGGGTGTTACCAGTCCAGTTAATATAAGGGTGTGTGTGTCCCGCTGACTATCAGCTCTGATTGGGCAATGCCAGACTATGCAGGAAAACACCTACAACTGGTAACACCCAGCTGACAGATTGGTAATGAATTTCTAGGAGGAATAACAGAGGAACAGCACATCCCAGAGATATAAGAGAAGATGCTGCAGAATTGTTATTTCACAGGGAACACAAGGAATAAGTAAACCGGTCAGGAGACGTTACAGGTCCTCTCTAAATTTAACTCGTGCTTGATTTTAGCCGGGACCATCCCTTTCCCCCCGGGTATTTTATAGGAGTTATTAACAATGCAGACCCAATTAAAAATTACTAAAGTGCAGCATAAAAGCTCAGAATCTCTGTTGTAACTACCCATGAAGTCAGCCCCGGGCAAAATCTCAGCTAGCGGAGTGCTCAGAAACAATTAGAACAAGGGCCTGTCTCTGCCTAGTTAAACAAAGCAGAGTTAATGAACGCTGACCAATTAGTTACTAATTGACGAAGCTATAAACCTATTAGAAGCTGGTAAACGGGTAATCAATTCTAGGTAATTACCCTGAACCTGCTTAGCGGCAGGCCTCGGGGAGAGAGTCAGCTGCTGAAAATCTCCGGATCAAGCGTCGCACAGCCTTTATACATGCTCTTTCCGTTGGCAGCTCTTCAAAAATTGTCAAGACTCATAAAAATGCAGGTCATCTTTTCTGGGCCGACGGTACCTATGTAAAGTGGAAGCTAAAGATAAATTCAGGCTGTAGGATTTATAGGCAGTTCCCAGCTAACCAGATTAATAATGCCTTGGTTGTCAATTATGTTATGTAGGGTTGACATTAGATGGACTACATGGAGATATTTGTGAGGGAGATTTTACAACACCCATCCGAGATGTGAGCAAAATTGATGGTTTGTACCCTTTCTGATTAAGGGTCCGTGGAATATCTGATGATAATATAGCATTATCTTCAAAAACTCTTCCTATGGAGCAAGACCTATAATGTTATGGGCTACCGGTGGCGAGCTACTATTGTTAAAGTGGCCATGCACCTTTAATAGCTGTTCAGCTGACGGCGAATCCTCATGATTCCTCCATTCGTTCACTCTGATCTTGGCCAAGCATGCATGTGTTCTCAATGGATAGAGGGGAATAACCTACCACCGTACACCTCTGGTGATGGTTTGTCTCCATTGACAACAAAGGATCGGGTAAATTGAAATTCAACATGCCCAATCCTCTTTCCCTTAAAATGACGAATGCCCGCTGAACACCTAATACATATTGTATGGTTCCACCAAAATCAGTGGGTTTGGCTACGGTTTATCTTTTAGGGTATGTTGGGTTTTTCCTATCTGGAAAATCCAATGTGTAATCCTCAGCAGACACCCAAGGTGACACCAATTTTACTTTTTAATGGTGCTAACCCGCATCATTCCAGCTCGGAGAGAATCCAAGCATAATCCTCTTAAAAGAATGGACAATGGACAACACTCTACAGATTTTTTTTGCAGAAGTGAAATCATTTACAAGTGAGACAGACAGTTCTCCAGTGCTTTTCAAATGTGTGTTTGTGACCATATCAGCAATCCAGACTTGGGTGAGGAGGTTTTTGGCCCAGGAGCCTTCATCAGATAAGCCTGGTCTGGTATGGAGTAAGGAGTCTGGAGCTGTCAGACTGTCTGGAAAATCCAATGTGTAATCCTCAACAGAAATCTGAGGTGACACCAGTTTAGGATTTTTACTTTTTAATGGGGCTAACCCGCATCATTCCTGCTCGGAGAGAATCCGAGCATGATCCTCTCAAAATAATGGACATTATTTTTACAAACCACAGATTTGAAATCCATGGTGTGTAAAATTTAAGCTGTAGTTCAGTTTACAGTGTGAACAACAGCACGGACTACCCGTTCAAATGAATGAGAGTCGGATTATACAAGGATTGTAATCCACGTCAAATTCCTCCTTAAAATATGTGTAAACATTCCCTTACACCAAGAGAGTCAGAAAAGGTCTTAGAAGCATCACTTGGTGAGATAACTACTGTGCAAGGCCCTGTATATTATGTAACAACATGAGATATCCCAAAACCATGACACATGTCCTCACCAGGTTATGTCAGCATCAGGTTGGGTTGTCTGTTTGACCTCCTAAAGATTGGAATAAATTTAAGGGTATGTTCACACGGCGTGTTGAGTCCGAGTGAACATACGCTTTTAGATGCGTGTTTGGATCCATCTGTCGGACCCTAAACAGACCCAAACACGCATTTAACAAATAGCAGTGTGATTTACATTGCTTTTAATATGAAACACACATTGGTGTTCACACGAGTGATTGCTGAGCGTGTCTCACTGCGTCTTTCGGATCTGTCTCTCAGATCCATTCCAAGAATTGACATGTCAATTCTTCGCCCGAAAGACGCATCAGGAGAGCAGACTGTAGGATGCGATACTGCTGTATCCAACACGCATCCAAACACACAGCTGCATGTTAGATACGTGTTGGATCTGTTTAGGGTCTAATCGCCGCTGTGTTTTTGGATGTGATTTTCGGATCCAACACGGATCCGAAATCGGATCCAAATATTCCGTGTGAACACACCCTAACGATTAGTATCTTTCTGAATGTAGACGATCAATCCTAGTTCATTCATATGCACGATCCAACCATTATTATGACTAAACTGGCAGGGCAGAACTTATGAAGAAAAAAAAGGGAAACCAACCAAGTGTATAGTAATCAGCTGAGCATGCCATAGACTTGTAGGTACAGTCGACAACAACCCCAAAAAAAAAATCCAGCCTGACAGATCCAATTTTTGGCAGGTAGTTCGCCAATGTCCATCACATGAAATTATATTTGGACAAAATTGTCAAAATCATCCACTTTTTATACTATTCATAGATTAAATCCATAATACATCTCATTGTTTCTATTTTTAATTTTAATTTTATATTAAAAAAATATTTTGTGATCCCACCTTAACGGGAAAAAATCCAAGATCTACAAATCAAGATCATAGTCTTAAAAAATTTAAAATCGAAAGAAAAATCAAAATTTTCAAATAGATCAGTTGTTGTCTTTTTCACTGAAATCCAAGCCCGTGTTGTTTCGAGCATCTGATGGGAGAAATGTGTTGTGTTCCCCATCATTTACCAGAGACGTAAATAAACAAGGCTCAGTTCCATGATCCAAAGCCAAAAGTTTCTTACACAACAAATATTTGTGAATTATCAAAGCCCCGGCTCGGTAACCCGTAACGACCATTTAGGTCTGTGTCTTCTCCCTCCTCTCCGCTTTCATTTGGCCAAGCTTTTTTTGGCCTAGCGTCTGTCTAGGCCTGAACTTAGGCCCTTCATCTGTCACTAAGCTGTCAAGCGAAGGTCTCCGTTTGACTGCAACCTAAGACCCCCAACCTCATCCATCATTGCCGACCTTGACAGGTCCATGGAGCTTTTTTGTCATTTTAAGGCCTCCTAATCAAGCAGAGGGCCAGTTGCACATTTCCTGGGTCCTTGAAAAAGAAAGCTGTGCTTGTGTGAGTCCCATCTGTCCCAGATCTAGGACGGATACCATGAAAAAAAAAATAGCCCAACCCTCCCCCACCGCCCTCTTTAACAAACCAGATGGTCCCACGTTTTATTAGAAGATTCTTGGATTATCTTCAATTCATCAGTGGAAGGTCTAATGGACAATTGGTGCTTTAATAAACTGGTTAATTTGCCCTTTACATTCAATACATATGGAAAAAACTCCATGTTTTAGGGACAGACGGCCTGTATGATTGCTTGTGTGACAACATCCTTGGCCTTTTTAATCAAAGACAAGGCCACCTAAGAACTACACAGTATTTTTCTGGGGCGGTTACATTTAGCTATGGAGAAATTAGGTATTTTTTTAATATTACTTTTAATTTGGTTTAATTGTTTTAATTGACTAAAGTAAATTTTTAGCAGTTCTTGAATATCAAACGAATCCTTAAATCAGTTTTTTTTTACCCCATAAAGCACCCCTATCCCTCAGAAGAACAAAAGAAACAGCTGGCACAGGACACCGGGCTCACGATACTACAGGTCAATAACTGGTAAGAAACTTGCATATTTCTCTAACATGCACCTTACTTGGTGCCAACCAGTTATAATGGGGGTGACCTAATCCAAATGGGTTATTCCCTTTGGGTGATCCGTACATGTTATAAGGATCTCTTGACTATAAACAGACAATAGTGGGCCTTATTTATGAAAACTGTGTAATTGTAAGACCGTCCTTGTTGCCCATAGCAACCCATCAGAGCCCATAGCAACCAATCAGAGCTCATAGCAACCCATCAGAGCCCATAGCAACCCATCAGAGCCCAAAGCAACCAATCATTTATTTTATTGCTCTGAACAAATGAAAGCTGAACTCTGATTGGTTGCTATGGACAACAAGGACACTCTTACTGCTAGACAGTTTCCATAAATGAGGCCCATTGTCTCTGTACTGGGACTATGGAGATTAGAGTTGTCTGTGTAGAAACCTGGCAGTAGGTTTTCAAGTTCCCTGCAGCGTCACCACAGGGGGATTAAAGAATTACACTGTGTCCTTTCAAATCAATGGATTACAGGCAGGCCCTGGGTTACTTACAGGATAGGGACTGTAGGTTTGTTCTTAAGTTGAATTTGTATGTAAGTCAGAACAGGTATATTTATTAAATGTAACTCCAGCACAAAGGGCTTTCTTAGTTTTGGATAGTGCAGGGAAGGGTTTTTACATTTTTTTTGCTGTTTGTGCCCCTGTTAAGAAGATTTCACCTCATGTGCTGCTGTGGCATGCTGAAATTAGTCATTCCACAGCTACTATCTGCTGTTAAACATGGAACTACAAGTGCCAGCATGTTCTATAAATCTCCGTTTGTAACTAGGGGACAGATGCAAGTCGGAACATTGTAAGTCGGGGACTGCCTGTATTTGTGTCGTCCAGAGCCTGGGACGCTCTTTGCTATTGGTCTCTGTTCTATACAAGGCATGAGGCTCCTGAACAGAAGACTTTAATGACCCAAAATTACTTAAAGGCATTGCATGGTTCCTAAAAGAAACGTTATAGTAAACTCCTGGTGCTCCATTAAAAAAAAAAAAACATACTCATCTTCCTCCATTCCAGCAATGGGTTCCTCCCATCTTCTTTGGACCTTGTTCTTCTTCTGAACAGAGGCATCACCGCTGCAGCCGCAGACTGGTCATGTGTTGATGTGTGCATCACTGTTCAGAGCTGATAACGTCTGAATGGTGATGTAAATAAGTGGTACATGGCTGCCGTGGGGACATCTCCATTTGGAAGAAGAACAAACAGAAGACCAGAGAGAAGACCAGCATTGGAACGGAGGTTTTTTTCTTAATGGGGCACCAGGCGCTTACTGTTAAAGGGGTTTTACCATGAAACCCCAGCACTGGCCACTCGCAGTTCGCTGTGTGCCAACTGTGCATGTGAATGAGGAGGGCAGTGCTTGTAACCATCCTCCTCATTCACTTTTAAGGGAGCTTCCGAACATAGTTAAGAGCACACTTGGCTGTGTTTGAAAGCTTCCATAGAAGTGAATGGAGAGGATAGCCGTAAGCACCGCCCTCCTCATTCACATGCACAGTTGGCTCACAGCTAGATGGGTGTGGCCAGTGCTGGGGTTTTTACTTTACGGTAAAACTCCTTTAATTGTTTTTAGGAACTGGACAACCTCTTTATTAGTAGATGAAAATGGAGTTTCTTAACTTGGCAGACCGCTCCAATATGCCCTTACATTTAAAGACTGGCCCCCAATTTGCCAATAATCAACTTCAATTAGTGGGAAAAAGAATTGTTCTAGTGGAAGGTTTGGGCTACCCTATCAATCTGAAAGGCCATATCAGTTATTATATGTACAGGAAGAAGCCATTTAGGCTCTGCTTCTTAGGCCATATGGAAAGTGCCGCCTAAGAAACCTGTGACCTTATGAAGTTAATGGATCCAGTAGTACCATAGTTGACAAAAGTCTTAAGGCTTATTTTCATTCAACTTCAGGTTTATTAATGCAAGAAGACGGATCGTCCAGCCGATGATTGACCAGTCAAATCGAACAGGTAGACACTATGTCTTCAACTTTCAATAATTTACTTTCTATGTCAAGTTAGGTTATGTCTAGTGCTATGTTGTTCTCTGTCTTTATAGGTCAGGGTGGCGCCCCTTATAGTCCAGATGGTCAGAACATTGGGGGATATGTCATGGATGGTCAACAACACATGGGAATCCGTGCATCAGGTGAGCATTAATTTTAGTTAAACTGGGTACACATGTAGGGTTCATTCTAGTTGGTGTGGTGCACAAAGTGGAGGTCAAGATTATCCTGTTTGGTCACTGGAGGAAAAAATTCATATTACCTAACATATAGAACAATTGTCAGGAACCTAAGGTCCTCAAGTAAAACCACAGCCCCCATCAGCCTACCCTTGTTTCAGTAGGCTAGGAGCTGTAGTTCTCTTAGGTTACAGACCATTGTTTTAAAGACAGATATGGATGTTCTGCTTAAGAAACCAACCCATTGGAAAATGCCCAGAAGTCCCATTGGATTATTCATTTTTGCCTGGTTATTTAACATACGTTTACTACTAAATCTGAGATCCTACTGTCCTATCAGAAGCCCGTGACCACCAATGCATTCAGCGCAAGAGTAATACTTCTCATACAAGTGTGCCAACTGCTGGAAGTTGTTATAATAGATCTGTAAATGTGGTAGGCCAAGTGACACACTGCATGTGGGCGCTGGTGGTACCACGGTGGTCTTCTTGTGGTCTTAGTTGCCTGTCTTCCCCTAGGAGCGATGGGAGGATTAGGCATGGCCGTAGGTATGGAAGGGCAGTGGCACTACATGTAACCCCCTGCCATCTTTCTGATACTAGGGATGTAAGTAAATATTTATATATATATATATATATTTGTCTTTTGACTTGAAAGGGGGAGGGCCGGGTGCCTGTCAATCACAACTTCCCCACCCACTCTATCATTGTAAGCACATGTCACCCCTGTCATGTAACGAGTGAATGACTATACGTGTCACACGCATGCCCATCACTGCATGTGTGTTAGCTGGGGTGTGCGTGAAATGTTGGCACAAATCTACTTCTATAGATGTATTATGTAGCCTTTGGTCATCCAGCTGTTTTAAAACTTGAAGACCAAGCATGCACTGGACATAGACGAATGTCAGAGCATGATGGGACTTGTAGTTTCATAGCTGATGGACAGCCAAAGGTTACAGACCACCGGTTACCTTAAGCATTTTTGTATACTTTCCATTCTCCCTTCTCTTTGGACCATGTATTAGAACAAGTGCTACCAAGACCACTAGTGTGGACCAGTTAGATTTTTACTTAAAATAGGAAGAATCTTGTCTTATTTTTGTCTGTACAAGATCTTACAGTCAAACAATTTGTTAGAATTACATTTTTTTTTACGTCCAACCAAAACATAAACCCTAGTGAAAAGTCCTGGAGTTGCCAAAGATTCTCTTCTTGGAAATGTCGGTGACCACTAACATGGCCAGCATGACAGCATTCACAATGGTAGTCACCCAACTCTCGAAACTGTGATCCATTCTTGACTCTCTCATTGCTGCATAAACGGGAAGATCTGGCACTTATAATACTAGGATACCTGGGTGACCACTCCTGTGGGCGACCATATTGTTTCTCAGCTAGCTTTCTCACTGACAGATGCAACAAAGAAATAGCTTTAACGGCTGTAGGGAAAACATTTTTTAAAATTTCTGCCAAGTCGTTGCATTGAGGAATTTTCCGGTTCCTCCAAATTTAGCAAATGCCCCCTATATGTTGGGAACAAGACCCTCAGATGGTTCCCTGTTCCTTGTCATCTAAAGGGCTCGGGGCAGGTTCCATAAATACCACATCTGTAGTCAGCAGCAGTTATCAGGTGTGAAGAATAAGGGGGCAGTTGAAGCACCGGAGAAGGGAAAGGATCACCTTACCGTAGCTGGAGACACTGGTTATAAGGGAAGAAGGAGAGACTGCGGGGAGGGGGCTGAAGGTCTTCCCTGTGTGTCTGTGCAGCAAGTAGAAGAGGGGGTGGGGCTGTGAGGGAGAATTAGCTACAGAAGATGAGGACACAGGACCCCAGCAAGAGCTAATTGATAGGCAGCAAACTAAATAGTCCGTCTGTGGCAGCGTATCGAATTGTAGTGACTGCGCAGGTATGTAGATTTCTCTGCTTCCGAGCGGCGCTTTATCATGGGTCAGCGGAGGGCGCACTACGCTACAGCGGGAAGTATTTCATTTTATAAATGAGGGATAATATTAACCCTCTCTGACAGCTGCTCGGAAAGCTTCCATTGTACGAGCATCAACATTCAGGCAGAGCGAGGAATCCACAAAGGCAAACGTCCTCCAAACTGGATATAATCCATTTTAACTCTGTAAAAAATAAATGTGTCGCCCGCCTCATTACAGTACTACTATTACAGTTCCTACAATGGGATGTTAGCCACAGCATTCTGTGTGCCCAGAACAGCGGGTTTGCACCATTTCATCACCTTTGTTTTTACATGAGGGAGTCAACGGCATTAGAGGATCTAAACCAGAGCCGAGTTGTGTGACTGCATGATGTGAATGAAAACAAATTGGGCCCCGCATATTAGAAATTGTGGGCCTGTAACTTCCAGTCGGAGCCCACGTTTTATTTCTCCAGGATGGATTATGACTTTGTCTACACAGCACTGGTTTTTGGTTGAATTTTCGGCAGATTCGAAATTTATAATCTGACTGTACCCAGTGCTGTGCAGACCTCTATAGAAAATGTTCGGATTTGCCATTGGCCCAGTACATTGACTGTATGGGAATCCATACATGTTCTATCTAAGGGTATGTTCACACAGCGTTTTTGGATACGATTTCGGGTCTGCGTTGGACCTGAAAATCGCGTCCAAAAACGTAGTGTTGATCGGATTCTAGACGGATCCAACACATATCCAACAGGTAGCTGTGTGTTTGGATCCATGTTGGATGCAGCAGGATCTCACCCTATAGTTTATTATAAGGCTCCTGCTGTGTCTTTCGGACCAAGAATCGACATGTCAATTCTTGGAACGGATCCGAAAGACGCAATGAAACATGCATCAGCGACCACTCATATGAACGCCGATACGTGTTTTACATTGCGAGCAATGTAAAACACACTGCTTATTGTCTAGACGGACCCAAACACACATCTAAAAGTGTAGGTTCACACGGACCCAAAACGCCATGTGAACATACCCTAAAGGTATGTTCACACAGCCTATTTTGCCACGTAATTGCAGGCATAAAATGCGCCCCGCAATTACGGTAATTCATAGCTCTCATAGAGAACTATGGATTACGCCTCGTCCCTCCGCGCGTACAATAGATAAGGGACATGTCAATTATTCGCGGCTAGAATCACCCCAAATCACTCCCAAATCACCTGGCGTACTGCGGCGCGTACTGTACGCGCCGCAATTACGCCGTGTGAGCATACCCTTACTCTGGACGGCCGGCAGTTTAGAAATCCTCAGTAGAAAATTTGTGCTGTGTAGACAACAGTACAGATTTTCTAATGAGGATTCCTAACCTGCCGGCCATCCCGGCAGAAGATAGAACATGTTCTATGTTCCACCAGGTTCCCATAGCCTCAATGTACTGGGCCGCCGGGAAATCCGATAACCAACTGAGGCTTTTAGCGCAAACCCTTGCCAAAAAACGCGGTACGGCGATGTTAAAATGCCATCCAAATTTGGACGAAATTTTAACATTGCTTTGTAGACTTGGCCTTAAACACAAAAGCTGGGCTCTGATTGGTTGTTCTAGGCAAACTAAATTTTTTATCAATTGGGTCTAATATCTTGGTACTGCACCGTGCATCCCTCATGTCCCACCTTTTTCTCCAAGACTTTGGAAAAAACATTTTGAATGTAAATCATTTCCCTTTACTTGTCGATTGTTTTACATTTTGTTTTCAATAAATAGTTTCACAAATGTTCTTTACTTTAAACCTACATTTCTAAGTTTTTGAATGAGCCATTTACCTGTAAAACCTCCAACCTTGGGAGTAGATCTATAACCACATACTTCTAACACAGTGATGCGATATGATAAAATAGAACTTAAAGGATGACACATGTTTTGTTCCTTTTTTTCACTACAGGCTTCCAAGGGATCCCAGGGGATTACAGTGCGACCCCAAGCTCTATGACCATGGGATTCCCACCGGCCGGTTACACACCCGCAATGCCCCCACACCCTGCCGGCCTCCGTCACGGACCGTCTTTACACTCCTACCTCCCCGGGCACCCCCACCACGCCTCCATGATCTTGCCCACAGGCACCTCCCCTCACCATTTGGTGTCAGCGCAGAGCCCGGCAGACGCACTTCTGAACGGTCAAAACATAGACATTCACGCTCACTAACATTCAGCCATACCGGGTGTCAGGGTCATTACATTTTTATGTTTTCCTCCAGCTTCCAAAAAAAAACAAAGCCTTTGAACAAGTTCTCATCTCCAGTTCGACTTATTGCCCCTCAGAGGGGAAAAAAATGAAAAATAAAATAGTACCTTCCAACCGAGGAGAGGCCGCAATGAGGATAGAGATAAAAAAGCATGGACTAGAAAGGAGAGAAAAACTAAACCGTCTTCCTAAACGTGTTGCAGTGTGGACTGAAGAGCTGACACTCGGTGTGAGGAAAACACTCATAGTTCTGGGTTTTAATTTTTCACGCATAACCTCGTGCCCTACTATTCCCTTTCTTTGGATGGACCAATGTGGAACTCAAGTCTATGGACAGATGTGAACTGAAGGGCGAGATCATTGAAACTTTTTGTTTTTTTTTTCTATGCCATCACTTGCAGCAGGGACTAAGTTAAACTTGTACATTTTTTAATTAATATTATAATTATTCGGGTTGATAAGTGTATTGTTTTACCTGTTTTTTTATGATAAAGAAAAAGAACTTGAAAAAATTCCACTGTGGATGTATATATATAATTGTACAAATATTTATAGCACTCATAAACTTCAGGGTCTGTAGAGGAATGCGTTCAGTGGATTTTTTTTTTTTTGCTTTTATTTCAATTTCCAAATGCAGATTTTTCAGGTTATTTAACAGGGAACTCCATCTAAAATTACATTAGGATATGTGGTATTAGGATCTGTGAGCCACCACAACATACAGTGCCTTGCGAAAGTATTCGGCCCCCTTGAACTTTTCAACCTTTTGCCACATTTCAGGCTTCAAACATAAAGATATAAAATTGTCACTTTTTTGGTGAAGAATCAACAACAAGTGGGACACAATTGTGAAGTGGAATGAAATTTTTGGGATATTTTAAATTTTTGTAAAAAATAAAAAAATGAAAAGTGGTCCATGCAATATTATTCGTCCCCTTTACTTTCAGTGCAGCAAACTCACTCCAGAAGTTCCGTGAGGATCTCTGAATGATCCAATGTTGTCCTAAATGACTGATGATGATGAATATAATCCACCTGTGTGTAATCAAGTCTCCATATAAATGCACCTGCTCTGTGATAGTCTCAGGGTTCTGTTTAAAGCGCAGAGAGCATCATGAAGACCAAGGAACACACCAGGCAGGTCCATGATACTGTTGTGTAGAAGTTTAAAGCCAGATTTGGAAACAAAAAGATTTCCCAAACTTTAAACATCCCAAGGAGCCCTGTGCAAGCGATCATCTTGAAATGGATGGAGTATCAGACCTCTTCAATTCTTCCAAGACCCGGCTGTCCCTCTAAACTTTCATCTCAAACAAAGAGAAGACTGATCAGAGATGCAGCCAAGAAGCCCATGATCACTCTGGATGAACTGCGGAGATCTACAGCTGAGGTGGGAGAGTCTGTCCATAGGACAACAATCAGTCGTACACTGCACAAATCTGGCCTTTATGGAAGAGCGGCAAGAAGAAGCCATTTCTCAAAGATATCCATAAAAAGTCTTGTTTAAAGTTTGCCACAAGCCACCTGGGAGACACCAAACATGTGGAAGAAGGGGCTCTGCTCAGATGAAACCAAAATCCAACTTTTGGCCATAATGCAATACAATATGTTTGGCGTAAAAGCAACACAGCTCATCCCCCTGAACACCCCATCCCCACTGTCACACATGGTGGGGGCAGCATCATGGTTTGGGCTTTTCTTCAGCAGGGACAGGGAAGATGGTTAAAATTGATGGGAAGATGGATGGAGCCAAATACAGGACCATTCTGGAAGAAAACCTGTTGGAGTCTGCAAAAGACCTGAGATTGGAACGGAGATTTATCTTCCAACAAGACAATGATCCCAAACATAAAGCAAAATCTACAATGGAAGGTTCCCAAATAAAAGTCTCCAGGTGTTAGAATGGCCAAGTCACAGTCCAGACCTGAATCCAATCGAGAATCTGTGGAAAGAGCTGAAAACTGCTGTTCACAAACGCTCTCCATCCAACCTCACTGAGCTCCAGCTGCTCACAAACGCTCTCCATCCAACCTCACTGAGCTCCAGCTGTTCACAAACGCTCTCCATCCAACCTCACTGAGCTCCAGCTGTTCACAAACGCTCTCCATCCAACCTCACTGAGCTCCAGCTGTTCACCAACGCTCTCCATCCAACCTCACTGAGCTCCAGCTGTTCACAAACGCTCTCCATCCAACCTCACTGAGCTCCAGCTGTTCACAAACGCTCTCCATCCAACCTCACTGAGCTCCAGCTGTTCACAAACGCTCTCCAAAGGAAGAATGGGCAAGAATTTGTCTCTCGATGTGCGAAACTGATAGAGACAAACCCCAAGCGACTTGCAGCTGTAAACGCAGCAAAAGGTGGCGCTACAAAGTATTAACTTAAGGGGGCCGAATAATTTTGCACGCCCCACTTTTCAGTCTTTTAATTTTTACAAAATTTTCAAATATCCAATAAATTTTGTTCCACTTCACAATTGTGTCCCACTTGTTGTTGATTCTTCACCAAAAAAATTTAATTTTATATCTTTATGTTTGAAGCCTGAAATGTGGCAAAAGGTTGAAAAGTTCAAGGGGGCCAAATACTTTCGCAAGGCACTGTATCCAGGCCCTGTGATGATTTTTTTGGAACATTGGAAAAGCTCCTTCATTTTGGAAACTGGTGAGACCCAAGCCCATGCGACCCCCACCAGTGTCTACTTCTGATATGTCTATAAGGTATATGAGAAGACAATGTAAGAAAAGTTAGCACTACAGTCTTCTACATTAGGTTCTCGGGCAAGCTGTGTGGCTAACATTTGATGGTCTGATTGAAACAGAAGCAAAATTTCGTGGCTCCATCAGGACCATAGGAAAATGGACGATCTTCTCTTTACTCATGAGTATACATGCTGACCATCCAAAATGATGTAGTGACTGTTGGGTTAAGAAAAGTTCCATAGGTGGTATCATAGGTGGTGCATGAAGAACATGGTCTTGGTCACCTGTGTAGCTCTTGTCCACATCCCAATATGAACCCATGGAGCCAGACATACATATTAGATAAATCCTGCTAGCCAACTTATGTCTATGGCTGCATCAGAAGAAACATGGATTGGGGATGTTGGGATTTCAACAGATCATATCCTTCGCTCTCCTAAGACAGTACAAAATGTTTAAACTCCCACTACGCAAAGATTTTTAGAGAATATAATTGGAGAAGGGGTTCTTCTGGAATAGTTTTCCCTCTATGGTTACATGGTTGCTGAGCATTGTCATAGGAGTTAACCTGCTGCCTGAAGAACCTAGTAATTTATTTCGCACTACCTATGGCAGAGGTGTCAAACTCATTTTCATCGAGGGCCACATCTGCATTATGGTTGCTCTCAAATCGCCATGGTGTGCCACATGGTCAGTAAAAGGCCAAGATGTCCTTTGAGGTTGTATGATAGTGAGACCCTTCCATCTGTTAAGCATTGAGCTTCCTACCTTGGAGGGTGGCTGTGGGCCTCGGAAGGGCTGTCAGAGCTGTGCCACCAACTATGAGTTGCTGAACAAAGGGGTGTGAAGGTGTGTACCTGAGCTCAAAATCCAAGATGGTGCCTGCTCCCTGTGCTGGTGCTGCAGTCAAGTACTGGCTGCATCATTAAAAGTAAAGTGGAGAGCTAATACTTCTACATCTAGGCCTTGTGCATCCCTGCTTGCTGTCTGTAAGCTCTTGCAGACCATACAAAATGAAGTGGTGGGGGGGTCGCATTCGGCCCAAGGGCCTTGAGTTTGACACATGTGATGTATGGTAAGAAGTGTTCTCTTGGCTGATCCAAGGAGACATGTAGCTATGGCCCAACTTGGTGCTTATCAGAATTTTATCAGAAAAATTATGTCATGCTTGCTTAAAAGGGTTCTGCCACGAGTGGAAAACATGGCCGCCACTCGAATTGCTGGCTGTGCTTGCGCAGTTACACTCTATTCTGTTCTATGGGAGTTCTGATTACAGCCAAGCAGTGCGTTCGGCTCTGCTCAGAACTCCCATCGAACAGAATGGAGAGCTATGCACAAGTGTGACCAGCTCTCCAGTCTGTGCAATGCGTTTTGGGGGGCGGTTGCAAAGATACGTGCGGGTCCCAGAGGTGGTACCTGCACCTGTCAGACAATGATGGCCTATCAATATCATAGCAATATGCCATCATTGTCTATCGTGGCAAAACTCCTTTAAAGGGGTTCTCCACTTAGGAAAACCCATAATTGTTAGAAGGGTTCTTTGACAATAAGTTGATTGCAAAGTGTCCTCTGCACCCACAGCAATAAGCTGTAATTTTTTGGAGAAATCTATTAAGGGCGACATGTATGAACGGGGCTGCAGCCCGAGAACTGGCGCAGCCCCATTCGCTCTATTTTTAAACAGGCGCACTCCAATATCAGGCACATTACAATGCGCTCACAGCACTTTGTAATGCGCCTGAGATCGCGGGGCGTGCTGGAGGCGTCACACTACAATGGTACGAATCTACAGAGTTATAGCTTTAGTATGGCAAAACCAGGCGCATTACTGCTGGAACAGGTAGAGCACTTTAAAAGTTGTTTACCTGAGCCAGAAGTGTAGCTTTATAACTAGAAAGCTCTAAACCTATGACCCGCAGTAGAACAGGTTCATAGATTCAGGTGCATTCTACACTACTAATGCGCACAAAAAAATGGGGCCTGGGTGCCACAAATCATACATGTCGCCCTAAGTGTATATTTCACCTGAAGCTCCACCACAGGAGAAAGTAAGGGCGACATGTACGCATTCGAATGCGTTTTTTTGTTTACTTGACGCCGACAACCCAGTTCTAAATAAATAGAGAAGAGTGTAGAATCCGACAGTATGAAGATTTTTGCCGCATTACATAGATCTTAATGCGCCAAACTTCTCTCAAAGTTCGGCGCATTACACTCTATGCCCATACAAAGTTTGGTGCATTAACATGTGTAAAGGCTATAGATAGGCTGGAAATAAGAGAAAAGTCATTAGAATAGCCTGTCAGTGACTAGAAACTATGGTACTGATCTTGCTTGGTGGACCACAGGTCCCAGCAAGACCTGTGCTGTGCTGGCTCTTGCTGTATGTAGAATAAAGGGTGGAGCAGCAAAAATACACTTCAAAATGTCCCTTATTTCTCAACTTACACCAGTACAATAATAAAAAGTAATTTATGATAATTATCAAACTATATAACATTAAATTATTTACATTTAATAAAAAATGTTATCATACAAAAATAATATAAAAATATATAATATCGCAAAAATATAAAAATATCTCCTATAAAATGTATTTAAAATTCATAGAATCTAAAACAAATTTGACATTAAATAACCCACTGATAGTGTCCAGATATTTTTAAATTTTTACTAAATTAAATTTGAAATTTACTTTTGCTGCTCTCACCCTTTATTCTACATACAAGAGCCAGCACACCACAGGTCTTGCTGGAACCTGTGGTCCACCAAGCAAGACCACTAACATAGTTTCTATTCACTGACATGCTATTCTAATGACTTTTCTTTTATTTCCAGCCTGTCTATAGCCTTTATACATGTATGACGCATTACTACTGCGCCAAAGTTTCATTATGCGTCAAACACACAGGCGAGGAGCGATGAACTTTAGACACCATTTTTACTCTACTTTCATACATTCAGGCACATTATACACTGAATATAATGAATGCAAAAATTCACTTTGAAGCGCCTTCCTGTATAAGTCTCTCAAAGTTCGTCGCATTACACTCTATACCCATACAAAGTTTGGCGCATTGCATAGAGCTTAATGCGGCAAACTTTGTATGGGCATAGAGTGTAATGCGCTGAACTTTGAGAGAAGTTTGGAGCACTAAGCTCTATGTAATGCGCCAAAAATCTTCATACTGTCGTATTTTACACTCTTCTATATCTATTTAGAACTGAGTTGGCGGCGCCAAGTATAAAAAAAATACGCATTCGAATTCATACATGTCGCCCTAAGTATTACACAACACCTATTGAAATCAATGGGTTCCCTGTGTAATGCAGGACTGAACAAGTCCTCCAGATGTTTTTTTGTTATCACTCTTCATCCTGGTCAAGAGATGAGGATCCTAAACAGAAAATCTCTCTTTGTGAAATTGCATAATAGAGTAAATAAAAATTTGTTTTCTAAACCGGAAGACCCCTTTAAACAGTAAGTTGTATGCACCACATTTATGCAGATCATTGAGGACGTATGATATATACTAAAGGCTTCTATAAATGGGACATGGCTAGGCAACCCACAATAGTTGTTTTATGGATGAGCGTTCATTTGGAATGAAATACTGGTATACATATATGACGTCCATGAGTGTAAGGTTATGTTCACACGGCGTAATTTCGGAACGCATTTCGCCGCATATTTGCGCTCTAATACGAGCGAGATGCGCGCAGAAATTACGGTAATCCATAGCTCTCATAGAGAACTATGGATTACGCCTCGTTCCCCCGCACGTACAATACGATCGTATTATATGAGCGGGGAGAAAAGTGACATGTCACTTATTCACGGCGCGAAATGCATGTCTATGGGGCCAGCGGGCTTTCGTCACCCACCCACCAGTACGCGCTGATCAGTGTGAGCTCCCGAGACACACAATATACTGCGGCGCGTACTGCACGCGCCGCAGTACATCGTGTGAACATAGCCTAACAAAGAATGTCTTGAGTTACAAATGAAACTTGATGGCTGCCATCTTGATTTTGGAACCCCTCTAAATGCAGTGACTGGCTCTCCATTTGTTGTTCTTACGACCCTATTGATGTTTGAATTAGAATCGACATGTCCATAAGCACACAGCAGTGATTGCGTCCCCAGCCCACCCCCTATCATCGTCTATATTTATCAAACAAGGATGTGACCACCATAATCTGATAACTGGTCTCCTTCTCACCCTCTGCCCCTCTTCGTCTTTTGCACCTGCCAATGACAGTGCCAACAATGTATTCTTATTTGCCCGCAGGGACAAGGATGGTGACAGCCCGTCTAGTTCCTCCCACTATGCTGACCTAGAGGTCAGGCTGCAGTCACTAATTATGGGTGGCCTTACAACATTAGTGTTTTGATGAATCAATCTCCTGTTTGGTCTGGAGGGACTTGTACGACTTGTCTTCCTGTGGAACGGGAGCAACAAGATTTTTTTTTTCTCGTTACCAAGTTTTTTCAGTTAGAGATCAGGCGAGAGTGTATTTTTTTCTGAACAATCAGTGCGGGTCTAAGCCCAGCTAATGGCTGAATTATTTTAGAGGGGACATTAAACCACCTCATGTTTCTATAGTTCATATATTGATTAGGACTATAGTAAACCCTTATTATACTCATCCCCCCGAGAGGTCATAAGTTTCTCAGTCCCTCCATTATTGTATGCAGATTTTATAACATCACATTGTATTTGTGGATCTCGAAAATTTGATTGGCCTCATTGCTCCATTTTCTGCTTTTTTTTTTTTGTCTGATTTTATTTGATTTTTTAACAGTAAAATAACATTGTTACAAATTCTTTAGTTTAGGACGTGTACATGATCACATTTTCCATTTTAAACAAATTACAAATGAATAGAATGGACAGGATGAATCGCCCACAGGTAACATCACTGATATATTCATTTCTTTGCTATAATGAGGCTTAGCCAAGCGTCTAACAAAAAAATTATCCATTGAACGTGGCGCTTGTTCGATTGTAGTTACTAGTGAGTAAGGCTATGTTCACACGGCTTATTTCAGAACGTATTTACGTCGGATTGCCGATCGTAAATACGTTCCGAAATCAGTTGGAAATAAGTCTCACTTAGTGTGGCACGTATTTCGCGACGGATTTACAATCCCCATTCATTATATGGTGTAAATCCATCGCGAAATCCGGCCCAATAATTGACATGCACATTGTTTTTCCGACCGTTTTGCGGCCGCAAATACGCGGCGGCAATACGGCACGGAAATACATGTCGTCTGAACGACGACACGTATTTCCCATTAAAACCAATATTAAATGGCCTGCAACTTATTTCAGACTGATTTCGGAACGGATTTACGATCGTAAATACGGCGGCAAATCCGTTCCGAAATAAGCCGTGTGAACAAGGCCTAAAACTTAACAAAAACTTAGCTCATGTTTTTTAACCATTCCCCTCAGTCTTTTCAGATTCTGGCTACATTTGCCAAAAAAATCTGTAGTCTTTTAAGATCTCTTTGTAGAAGAATCAAGAAATTAGATACCTTTTAGAGGCTAACTGAGAATAATCGATGGTAAGCTTTCGAGAGTACTGGCTCTCTTGGTAACATCATGTCTGATGAAGAGAGCTAGTACTCTCAGAAGCTTACCATCATGTATATTTAGTTAGCCTCTTAGGCTATGTCTACACAGCGATTGGTAAAGTACTGTGGAGTTTGGCAGGGGTTTTCCCAAAATAAACGCAGTCAGTTTTCAGATTTGGCGCCGGCCCATGCCAGTAGTTTAAAAATCCCACATTAGAAAATCAATGCTGTGTAGACTATACAGCACGGATTTTCTATTGTGGTCTATGGTTACATTTCGGAAAATTCAACCAGACACTAGTGCTGTGTAGACATAGCCTATAAGCCTTCTACTGCTTTCTATGGCTAACTTGGTACAATACTTTTAGGAAGATTAGGAAGAACCCATTTATAATTTGGTGTTTGCCCACAGAACTTGAAATACCACCCCATACTGATTTAATAGAATACAGCTTTATTTACAGTCAATCGTGAAATATATAAATGCATACATTGGTTATTCTAACTTTTTTGCCTTTATTCCGTAATACATAAGGCTTTATTTTTAAATTAGATTTTTCACATTTAAAAAAAAAATATATATATATATAGTTTTTTTAACAGCAAAAGTTGTGCCAAAATAAGTTTTGTAATCGTGTCACCTTTCCGTCATGGACATACCATATATAAGTGATATAAAGTTCTAGGCTGATCACAGACGGGGCTAATAGTTGCAGTTTAAGTAGTCAGCAGGGTTTTTTTAATTAATATTTTATTGTCTGTGTTTGTCTGCAGTTACCAAGCTCTGCCGGTCAGGCGATCGCTGGTGCAGGGAGCAGAAAGCTAGGAGGCTTCCTGCTAATCGGTGTATACAGCACTCATTGAATGCTGTATGCATAGCGACCAGGAAGGCTGGAACAGTAATAAACCATCCCTGCCTTCTCAATGGAGAGCCCAGATGGTGCAGACAGCTGGCTCTCCACGCCCGCAGCTGCACAATTTGTATATAGCTACAAACTCTGCACGGATGGTTTAAAACCTTCGTGCAGAGTTTAACGACCAATGCCAAGACGTTGAAACAGCTCATAATGGATAGCTGTAACAATGTGAATCTCAGGAAAAAGTCTATACTGTACCAAGTGGTACAATAGTCTGCTACTGGAACAAAATGCGCCATGTCCGAAAATTGGCATTGCGTTTTTTAGGCGCATTTAATCCGTGTAACGTCCACCTGATCCTTTAAAAAATCTGGCGTCTGGCATACCTTGTATAGTAAACTTAATGCGCATATCGTATCATTGCTAGTCTATGTAATGCGCCTATAGAGGCGCATTGCGTAACGGAGGTGCAGAACGTATCATTACTAGTGTATGTAAAGCACGTTGATCGGCGCATTGCGTTATGAAGGCACACAGCATATCATCGCTACTATATTTAATGCGCATTACAATGTGTCGGGCCCGGTGTATATTGTACCTAGTTTTGGTATATTACATTTATATCGAGAATATGGCATCAAAAGTTTTTTGCGCAAAATACACCAAAACTATGGCGCATTCACATTGGGACATGTCGCCCACAGTCTTTTCAATTATCAGAGCATTCAACATGGTCTGCAGGCACTACCAAAGAAGTGCAGGGGGGCTTCTTCTGTGGTTGGGCACCTCAGGCAGTGCCATCCGATACTTTTTTTTAATTGAAGACTCAGGTGTCCAAAAGTACTATACAAGTTGTGTCTGGAAGTGCTCCAGATGTACCATCATAAATTGTCTCCGGAAGAACATCCCCCAACCCTTCAGTAGTCAAGGAACAAAGGAACAACTCCTGCCCCAAAGTTTGGGGAGATCCCATCTGTACCGCAGCATTTGCATAGGCTTCAGTCCACCCATCACCTGGAACTCAAAAGTCTAGGTCTAGCTCCCCTTTCTGGATTGCAGGGGGTAAAAAACTATATAGCCACACACCCCTTCCCTTAGACCTTCATGATGGTCACCCATAATCACATTGCACTCTAAAAAATATGCTGTTACAAACAACAAGCAAAATGAAGACACAAGTGAACAAAGAAAACCAAGTGTCATGATAAGCCGGCGCAGCCTAATAACCGGTGAGTATAAAAATACCTACATTTAAGCTAAAGGCTAAAATAGGGATATTTTCTTAACAGATTGAAATAAGAAGTGTGTTTACCGGTGTACTGTACTAATTAAGGAGGGTTCCCTTACTCAAGTGATCTCCAACTGCTCACTGCGGACCAGAGGCCTCATCATAGTGGTATTTGTAGTACCCCTGTCAAGGGTAATTTTTTTTTAACCCCTTCCTGACAACCGGTCATAATTTTTGGGATCTTTGTTTTTTCCTCCCCGCCTTTCAAGAGCCATGGCTTTTTTATTTTTCCATCTACATAGACTTATGTACATATGAGAGTTTGCTTTTTTGCAGGACAATATGTACTTTTTACTGGTGCCATGAACCGTACCACTGAATGTACTGGGAAACCGAAAAAAAATATAAGTGGGGTGAAATGTTAAAAAGAAATGTACTTGTGCCATTTTTGCAGGGGGTTATGGTGTTCAGTCACACGGTATTAATGATTTGTCATCTGTATTCTGCAGATCATTACTATTCCCGTGATACCAAATATGTGAGGTTTTCATTATATTTTAGGGTACTTGACCACTAGGGGACTCATTCACTTGTACACCCTTCTACACCCTTCTTCATTATGTAAATAATGCAGAAAGGTGTACCAAGGTGGTCATTCTATTACTTCCAGCCTGAGGCAGGAAATAATAGAAGTGCTAACGTAGCAGCAATGGAAACCTTCATTAGGCTTCCAGCTGCCGTGGTGACCAATTGGCACCCCATGATCTTGTCAGTGAGGGTGGGGATTGCTGCATATCGTTCTTCATTCATTTAGACTCCAAGATCGCTGCAGTGTCTTAAGCTGTAAGCAACATGGATCAGAGTCGGCTGTTAGCGGCGGGTGTCAGATGTAATAATCAGTCGGCACCTGCCCCCTAGAGAGCGGACTCACTGTGTGAGCCCGCTACATAGCTCCTTACCGACAATAGGACGTACCCATATATCCATTGTCTGTAAGAGGTTGAGAAGGGGGCGGCTGGTGTGGTGCAGGATACGAACTGGTAACGGGCAGGAGGGAAATTACTTACGACAGACAGACACACTTTGGGCTTTCAAACTACTTGGCCAATGGCATCAATCAAGAAGCCCCAGGATGCCTTGCTTCATGACAATGACTCCCTCAGATCATCAGATATTTCATGTGATTTTAGCCAAAACGGTTTGAAACAATCCTATCTTCTAGTAAAACCCCAACACAATCATAGAGCGGCTCCTGCCACTTCAGAATCCAAGGCAGAGAAATATCCTTACATCAAATGTGCATGGGGGGCGGTTTTGTTGGGAAGTATGGATATGTAACTATGGTGGGATCAGGGACATAGTTATAACAGGTGCAGAAGTACCAGTCGCTATGGGGCCCTGCTGCCACATAAGAAGACACCTGTCACGCTGGTAGGTAGTGGATCCTCTGGACCACCGCAAGCGATGGCAAGAGCCGCGCCAGGGAACGGAATCTAAGTAGGCCCCGGTTTTCACCAGAGCCCGCCGCAAAGCGGGATGGACTTGCTGTGGAGGGAGTCTACCAGGTCGCTACCCCTAACGTGACTTGCTTGCGGAGGCAGCCAAGGTGAAGCGTGGTACAAAATCGTAAGACAGGCTCGTAGTTGAGGACAGGCAGGTTGGTCAGGGCAGGCGGCAAGGTTCGTGGTCGTGGACAGGCAGGAAGGTCAGGGCAGGCGGCAAGGTTCGTGGTCGTGGACAGGCAGGAAGGTCAGGGCAGGCGGCAAGATTCGTGGTCGAGGGACGGTTGCAAACGGTACGGTACACGGTAATCAGAACAAGACTTCAGGAACGCTTTCTCAGCAGGCTAGTGGCACTGAAGATCCGGCGGAGAGTGGGCGGAATCGCCCAGGTAATATAGAGGCAGTGCCTGGTAATAGCCAATTACCGGCGCGCTGGCCCTTTAAATTTCACAGAGCCGGCGCGTGCGCGCCCTAGAGAGCGGGGATGCGCGCACCGGCCAGCAGGAGGAACCTGACAGACAGGAGCGTGGCTGAGTGAGTAGAACAGTGCAGGGGAGCGAGTGCCCCTGCGGCCCGATACGCGGACCGTGGCTCCACTCGCTCCTGAAGCCGGGGGGACCCCAGAAGCCCGAGTGCGCCCGCAACCCAATCGAGGGGCTGCGGCAGCGCTCGTTACAGTACCCCCCCCCCCCAACCTCAGGCCTCCCCCTCACTCTGGTTCGCACTTGTTCATATTCCAGAATGTTCACCTCCGGCTCCCAAGATCTCTCCTCAGGACCGAATCCCTTCCAATCAACGAGAACGTGTCGGCTCCCCCTAACAGACTTCATAGCTAGGATCTCTTTAACCGCAAATACGTTGGAGGCTATGGCTTCAGGAGAGGGGGGGGCAAACTTTCCGGGAGAAACGGTTCAACATGATAGGCTTCAGCAGAGAGACATGACAGGAATTCGGGATCCGCATGGTGGGTGGGAGATGGAGTTTATAGGCCACAGGATTAATACGCTTTAACACCTCAAAGGGCCCCAGGAAGCGTGAACCCACTTTGTAACTGGGTATTTTCAGCCGGACAAATTTGGCGGACAGCCAAACTTTGTCTCCAGGAGCAAAGGTCAGAATGGGTCTCCTTTTTGTCCGCCTGAATTTTCATGCGGGCAGCAGCATGCTTCAGGGAGAAACGAGTCTGATCCCAAATGGCAGAAATATCGTGCACCATGGCATCCACCAAGGGGACCTCGGAAGAGGAGGGCAGAGGGAGAGGAGGGCGGGGATGCCGTCCATAGACCACAAAGAAGAGAGATGCGCTCGAGGCTTCTGATTCCAGCGAATTATAAGAGAATTCAGCCCAGGGTATTAGGCTAGACCAATCATCCTAGCGAGCCGAGACAAAATGGCGCAAGTAGCCGCCCAGAACCTGATTGACCCTTTCCACTTGGCCGTTAGATTGCGGGTGGTATGCTGAGGAAAAATCTAACTTCACCCGTAATCGAGAGCAGAGTGCACACCAAAATTTCGAGACAAACTGAACCCCGCGGTCAGAGACGGTGAGCGGAGGCAGGCCGTGCAGGCGAAAAATATGTATGAAGAAGAGAGTGGCAAGGCGAGGTGCGGATGGTAACCCGGGCAACGGAACAATACGCGACATCTTAGAGAATCTATCAGTAATGACCCAAATCACGGTGTTACCCGAAGAGGGGGGAAGGTCGGTGATAAAGTCCATCGCCACAAGAGTCCATGGTGTACTGGGAGTCGGCAGGGATTGCAGCAAGCCGGATGGACTATGGCGAGGCATTTTATCATGGGCACAAGTAGCGCAGGCTTCCACAAACTCCCGAGTATCTTTAGCCAGCCCCGGCCAGCAATAAGACCGTGAGATCAATTGATACGACCTCCGGGCCCTGGGATGCCCAGCCACCAGCGAGCAATGTCCCCATTTCAGGACTCTCCTACGTAGAGAAGGCCGCACGTACATCTTGCCGGGAGGTATCTGCTGGAGGAGAACGGGTGACGCCTGGATCAACCGCTTGGGAGGTATAATGTGTTGGAGACGAGGCTCCTTTCCGGTGACGTCCGAGGCGTGAGAGAGGGCATCAGCCTTGACGTTTTTCTCCACTGGGGGAAGTGGATCCGAAAATCAAATCGCGAGAAGAAAAGGGACCATCGAGCCTGCCGGGGATTAAGGGGCTGAGCCGACTGGAGGCACTGGAGGTTCTTGTGGTCCGTAAATACATCGAAGGGATGACGAGCTCCCTCCAGTAGGTGACGCCATTCCTCCAGGGCCATCTTGATAGCAAGTAACTCCCGATCTCCAATAGCATAATTCCTCTCAGCTGGTGAGAAGGTCTTGGAAAAAAATCCATAGGTGAGAGTCTTCCCCTTGGGACCCTTCTGAGTAAGAACTGCCCCAGCACCCATGGAAGAGGCATCCACCTTCAGCGAGAAAGGCTTCTCGGGGTCAGGGCGTGACAAGATGGGTACAGAGGCAAAGGCCGCCTTCAGTACAGAGAAGGCTTTTTCAGCCGCTGGTGGCCAACACTTCGGATTAGCCTTCTTCTTGGTCAAGGCCACGATTGGAGCTACCAACGTAGAGAAGTGGGGGATGAACTACATAATAATTGGCGAATCCTAGAAAACGTATGGCCCGAAGGCCAACAGGTCGTGGCCATTGCAGGATTGCTGATGACTTGGCAGGGTCCACTTGTAGACACCGGTCGGAGACAATATATCCAAGGGAGGGCAGGCTGGATTGATGGAACAAGCATTTCTTTAGCTTCACATACAGGCGGTTATTGCATAGACGCTGCAGAACCTGGTTCACCTGTGTCTGATGGGACCATAGATCAGGAGAAAATATCAGGATATCGTCCAGGTATACGATGACACAAGTATACAGCAGGTCCCTGAAGATATCATTATCGAACTCCTGGAAGACCGCGGGAGCATTACACAGGCCGAGGGACATCACCAGGTATTCAAAGTGGCCGTCCCGGGTGTTGAAATCTGTCTTCCACTCATCTCCCTTACGGATTCTGATGAGGTTGTATGTCCCTCGCAGGTCCAACTTGGAAGAGAACCTGGCTCCTTGAAGTCGGTCGAAGAGTTTTGAGATTAGCGGCAAGGGGTACCAGTTTTTCACGGTAATCTTGTTAAGGCCCCGGTAGTCGATGCAGGGGCGGAGAGAACCATCCTTCTTCTGGACGAAGAAAAGCCGGCAACGGCGGGTGAGGAGGACTTACGAATAAAGCCTTTTTGCAAGTTCTCATGGATGTAAGTCGACATGGCCTGGGTCTCAGGCACAGACAGCGGGTAGACCCTGCGTCGGGGAGGACTGGTCCCAGGCCGGAGGTCAATGGGACAGTCATAGGGGCGATGAGGAGGAAGAGATTCGGCCTGCTTTTCAGAGAAGACATTCGCATAGTCTGGTATTCCGCAGGCAAACCCAGCAGGGACCTGGAGAAACGCTGAGGAGAAGTGAGTCGCACTGGCAGAGAGGCCACCAGGCAGCAACTCCGACAGTCGGGACCCCAGCGCAACACTTCACCAGTTCTCCAGTTGAGCGTAGGGGCGTGGCGCTGCAGCCACGGGAGCCCCAACAGGATCACTGAGGAAGACAGGGGTAGCACGTAGAAGTGATCTTCTCCTTGTGTAGAGCCCCCACATGGAGGGACATCGGCTTGGTCATGTACCGGATAGTGTCACTAAGGAGCTTCCCACTGATGGAGGATATCACCAAAGGCTTTTCCAGGCTGATCACTGGGAGACGGTATCAGGACACTAGGGCGGCATGGATGAAGTTCCCGGCAGCGCCGGAGTCCAGAAAAGCAGGCACCTGAAATACGAGACCGGAATCGGTCGAAACCTCTACTTCCATGGATAGACGTGGAGAGGAAGAGTTCACACCCAGGGATGCCTCTCTAACATGACCTAGGTGTGGGCGTTTCCCTGCCGCAGAGGACGAAGCGGAAAACCATTGTGGAAATGCTCCGGGCTGGCACAGTACAGGCACAGTTTTTCAGCCCGCCGACGGGCCAACTCCTGCTCGGATAAGTGGACCCGATCCACCTGCATGGACTTTTCACCAGATGGCAAGGGAAGCGGCAGCGGAGGCCTCTGGAAGACCGGAGCCAGTCGAGGCAGTCGGCGTGGCCGGGCTAGGTCACATTCCTGGCGAAGTTCCTCTTGCCTCTCGGCAAAGCGCACATCAATGCGGGTGGCCAGGTGGATCAGTTCGCTCAGGGAAGACTGGAGGTCTCTAGCCGCTACAGTGTCCTTAACCCTGCTGAAAAGACCCTTCTTAAAGGTGGCACACAGGGCGGCGTCATTCCATTACAGTTCCGATGCCAGGGTCCGAAACTGCACCGCATAGTCACCAACCGAAGAATCGCCCTGGTGCAGATTCAGGAGAGCGGTCTCCGCAGAGGATGCCTGCGCCAGCTCTTCAAAGACGCTGCGGAACTCGGAAAGGAAGGCCTGCATGTCCGCAGTCACCGGGTCGCTCCTGTCCCAAAGAGGTGAAGGCCAAGGCCTTTCCGGGCAGTAGGCTGACCACGAACGCCACCTTAGCACGCTCAGTAGAGAACTGATCTGCCATTAATTCAATGTGCATGGAGCACTGGGTAATAAATCCCCTGCAGAGTTTAGGGTCCCCCTCAAACTTAGACGGTAATGGCAGACGAAGCTTGGGGCCCATTGTTGCTGGTGGAGCCATCGCAACGGTAGGAGAGAGCAGCTGCTGTTGGTTGGCCAGGAGCTGTTGCAACATAGTGGTCAACTGGTTCAGCAGCTGTACTTGTTGGGCGATTTGTTGCGACTGCTGGGTAACGATTGCTGTGAGGTCTGTGTCACCAGGCAGCGGCACCTTGGCGGGATCCATGGCCGGATCTTACTGTCACGCTGGGAGGTAGTAGATCCTCTGGACCACCGCAAGCGATGGCAATAGCCGCGCCAGGGAGAGGAATCTAAGTAGGTCCCGGTTTTCCCCAGAGTCTACCAGGTCGCTACCCCTGATGTGACTTGCTTGCGGAGGCAGCCAAGGTGTAGCGTGGTACAAAATCGTAAGGCAGGCTTGTAGTAGGGGACAGGCAGGAAGGTCAGGACAGGCGGCAAGATTCGTGGTCGAGGGATGGAAGCAAACGGTACGGTACACGGTAATCAGAACAAGACTTCAGGAATGCTTTCTCAGTAGGCTAATGGCACTAAAGATCCGGCGGGGAGTGGGCGGAAGCGCCCAGGTAATATAGAGGCAGCGCCCGGTAATAGCCAATTACCGGCGCGCTGGCCCTTTAAATTTCATAGAGCCGGCATGCGCGCGCCCTAGAGAACAGGGACTCGCGCCAGGCAGCAGGAGGAACCTGACAGACAGGAGCGTGGCCGGGTGGGTCGAACAGTGCAGGGGAGCGAGTGCGCCCGCGGCCCGATACGCGGACCGCGGTGCCACTCGTTCCTGAAGCTGGGGGGACCCCAGAAGCCTGAATGCGTCCGCAGCCTGACCAGGGGGCTGCGGGAGCGCTCGTGACAACACCAGTAATGTAGAAGACATATGGTATTTGGGAGACCCCATTCCACTCTTTTCATTAGGGCCCAGAGCCTTCAAGTTATACCTCGTACAGTGAAGGAAATAATTGATCCTTTGCTGATTTTGTAAGTTTGCCCACTGACAACGACACACGGCATGTTACCAATGGTTTTCTTGGTGACTGTGGTCCCAGCTGCATTGAGATCATTAACAAGTTCCCCCCATGTAGTTCTAGGCTTATCTGTCACCTTCCTCATGATCAAGGATACCCCCACGAGGTGAGATTTTGCCCCAGATCGATGTCGATTGACATTCATTTTGTATTTCTTCCATTTTCTTACTCTTGCACCAACAGTTGTCTCCTTCTCACTTATGGTTTTGTAGCCCATTCCAGCTTTGTGCAGGTCTATGATCTTGTCACTGACATCCTTAGAAAGCTCTTTGGTCTTGCCCATGTTGTAGAGGTTAGAGTCTGACTGATTAATTGAGTCTGTGGACAGGAGTCTGTTATAAAGGTGACTATTTAAAGGGGTTGTCTCAATACATTGATACATGTCACCTCAGTCCTGTTTTCTTGGTTTCACTTTGAATTCAGGGGCATGTTTACTGGCTTTCACTAGGCTGCAGTAGAAGCCAGGTCTGTAGCTATAGCAACCAGTGCTGGCAGCCTATCATGAGAGATTGAACAGGTCTTTAGCTATAGTAACCAGTGCTGGCAGCCTATCATGAGAGATTGAACAGGTCTGTAGCTATAGTGACCTGAGGAGCTGATGCAGCCGATACAAGAGGGGATATCTAGGAATAGATAGGACACTGTTAATGGACATATATTGCAAAGTGACTTGTTTTTGCAAGATCTTTAACATAAAAAGCAGCAATCCTTGTAGTGAGACAACCCCTTTAAGACAGCTGTCTTTAATGCAGGTAACGAGTTCATTAGGAGCGTCTAACTGGTCTGTAGGAATCAGAACTCTTAATGGTTGGTAGGGGATCAAATACTTATTTCTCTCAGCAAAATGCAAATAAATATATAGAATTTATACAATGTGATTTTCTAGATTTTATTTTAGATATTCTATCTTCTATATTCCATCTTAAAATTAACCTACCCTTAAAATTATAGACTGTTCATGTCTTTGTCAGTGGGAAAACTTACAAGATCAGCAAGGGAACAAATAATTATTTCCTTCACTGTATATGTACTGACAAGTCATAACAGTGAGAAAGAAAAATTCAGTAAATGTACATACCCCTATCAATCAGTAAAAGGTCTATGATTGAAGCATTGGTAAAGACGATGCCATAGACCTTCCCAGAACATAAGACAAGTATCCTTTCCTTCTCTGGATGTGCTTAGTATGTTGATGGTTGGAGAGAAGCTGTGTCCATCCCTACAGATTTATAGCAGGGATTATCATGGAAGAGAAAGCATAAGGTCTATGACTACGACTGGCATGGCTGATAGTAATTAGCATGCTAATCACCGATTAGCATAGCAGTCAGCCTTATTAGGGAACCTTGGGCAAATGGAAGAAGAGCACAGTATAGGGGTGAGGCTATGTTCACATCTCATTTTATGACTCACCAAATACACCTGTCATAAGAGTGGCATCAATGGGATCCTGCCAGCTGGGATCTGAGTCCACTAGGTTTCAATTGTCTACAATGGAGAGACGGGCATGTGTGCACAGTCAGTTTCCTAAACATTCACGCTGGACCAATCTACACAGTCAAGTCACATTATTATGACCAGCAGCTAATATCCAGAGTAACCGCCATGTGTAGCATGGACAGCGGCTTGATGGGCTGGAAGTGACTCAATAAGGTTCTGGTTGCTTGGCACAGTTATCTGGAGCCGACTGCATCCCACAGCTGCTGGAGGGTCCATAGAGCCAACACCACCATCCAGGGGGGGACCCAGCTGCTGGTGGGTCCATAGCGCCAACCACACCATCGAGGGTCTCTCACAGCTGCTGGAGGAGCCATAGAGCCAACACCACCATACAGGGGCTTCTACAGCTGCTGGAGGGTCCATAGAGCCAACACCACCATCCATGGACTCCCACAGCTGCTGGAGGGGCCAAAGAGTCAACACCACCATCCAGGGGCTCCCACAGCTGCTGGAGGAGCCATAGAGCCAACACCACCATCCAGGGGCTCCAACAGCTGCTGGAGGGTCCATAGAGCCAACACCACCATCCAGGGGCTCCTACAGCTGCTGGAGGGTCCATAGAGCCAACACCACCATCCAGGGACTTTCACAGCTGCTGGAGGAGCCATAGAGCCAACACCATCATCCAGGGGCTTCCACAGTGCTGGAGGGTCCATAAAAGCCAACACCCCCCATCCAGGGGCTCCCACAGCTGCTGGAGGGGGCCATAGAGCCAACACCATCATCCAGGGGCTACACAGCTGCTGGAGGGGTCCCTTGAGCCAACACCACATTCAGGGGCTCCACACAGCTGCTGGGAGGAAAGGAGCCATAAGAGCCAACACCCAATCATCAAGGGGGTCCCACAGATGCTGGAGGGTCCATAGAGCCATCACACCATCAGGGGCTCCCACAGCGGCTGGAGGTCATAGAGCCAAAACACCACCATCCAGGGAAACCCAGACAGGGCTGCTGGAGGGTCCATAGGGCTCAACACCACCATCTAGGAAACCACAACTGATGGAGGGTCCATAGAGCCAACACCACCATCCAGGGGCCCCACAGCTGACATGGAGGGTCCATAGAGCCAACACCTACCATCCATTGGCTCCCCACAGCTGCTGGAGGGTCCATAGGGCCAAACACCACCAGGGACTCTCACAGCTGCTGGAGGGGCAAAAAAGCCAACACCACCATCCAGGGGTTCCCACAGCTGCTGGAGGAGCCATAGAGCCAACACCACATCAGGGCCCCACAGAGCTGCTAGGGGTCCATAGAGCAACACCACCATCCAGAGGCTCCCAAAGCTGCTGGAGGGTCCATAGAGCCACACCACCATCTGGACCTCCTACAGCTGCTGGAGGGGCAAAGAGCCCAACACCACCATCCTAGGAACTCCCACTAGCTGCTGGAGGAGCACTTAGAGCCAACACCACCATCCCAGGGGCTCCACAGCAGCTGGAGGATCATTTGAGCAAACACACACCATCCAGGGGCCCCACAGATGCTGGAGGGTCCACTAGAGCCAAACACCAACAGGCGTCAGACACCCATCAAGGCTGCTGGGAGGGTACATAGGAGCCGACACCCAAGATCCAGGGGCTCCTACAGCTGCGGGAGGGTCCTACGAGCCGACACACACCATCTCAGGGGCTCCACAGTGCTGGAGGGCCATAGAGGCCACACCACCATCAGAGGCTCCCACAGCCTGCTGGAGGGTCCATAGGGCCAACACCACCAATCAGGGACCTCTCACAGCTGTGGAGGGGCCAAAAAAGCCACACCACCATCTCAGGGGTTCCCACAGGCTGCTGGGTGGAGCCATAGAGCAACACACCCTCAGGGGCCCAACAGCTGCCTACTTAGAGGGTCCATAGAGCCAACACCACCATCAGAAGGCTCCCACAGCTTGCTGGGAGGTGCCTAGAGCCTACCACCACCATCCTCGGGACTCCACGCAGCTGCTGGAGGGGCAAAAGAGCCAACACCACCATCTGGGACTCCCACAGCTGTGGAGGAGCCATAGTAGCCAACACCACATCCTGGGGCTCCACAGCTGCTGGAGGTTCAATTAGGAGCCAACACCACCATCCAGGGGCCACACAGTTGCTGGGGGTCCACATAGAGACATCACCACCACAGGGGCTCCACAGCTGAGGGGTCAATAGAGCCAACACCATCATCCAGGGGCTCCCATCAGCTGCTGGAGGGACCATAGAGCGGACACCAACATCAAGGGGCTACACAGCTGCTGGGAGGAGCCATAGAGCCAACACCAACCATCAGGGACTATCACAGCTTGCTGGAGGGGCAATAAAGCCAACCACCATCGCCAGGGTTCCCAGCTGCTGGAGGAGCCATAGAGCCAACACCACAATCCAGGGGCCTCCACAGGGGGGCTGCTTGAGGGTCCATAGAGCCAACACACCATCCAGAGGCTCCCCAGCTGCTGGAGGAGCCCTAGAGCCAACACCATCCATCCTGGGACTACCACAGCTGCTCTGGAGGGGCAAAAGAGCAACCACCACCATCATGGGACTCCCACAGTGCTGGAGGAGCCATACGAGCACACCACAGCCCAGGGGCTCCAACAGTGCTGGAGGATCCATAGAGCACACCCCATCTGGGCCCCACAGCTAGCTGAGGGTCCATGAGAGCCGGAACCCACCCACCAGGGGCTCCACAGCTGCTGGAGGGTCCATTAGAGCCGACACCACATTCCAGGGGCTCCACAGCTGCTGGAGGAGCCATAGAGCCAACACCACCATCCAGGGGCTCCCACAGATGCTCAATTGGGTGCAAGTCTGGGGAATTAGGGCACCAGGGTGGTACTTGTAAGTCTTCCTACCAATGTTGGACACTTCTAGCTGTGTGGACATGGTTTTTTTTTTTCCCCCACCCCAACAATAAAAAAACCCCCCCCCAATTTGGTCTTGTGGGAACGTTCCATCTACAGCAGGGAAAACATCAATACTTATGCGTTTACATGATCTGCAAGGATGGATTCATCCCCAAAACAGTTCAAAGCACCTATGGTTCTATGGGAATAAGTGGCCCAGAGAATGCCACAAAAACATTCCCCAGATCATTACACTGTCATCACCAGTCTGTGTTCTTCCAACAATGGTTGCAGGAGTTTGTTCTCTAAAACTGTTCTTGCACTAACCACGGGCCATCGTACCATACATTCTAAATCACCGGAGAAGGTAATCCTTTGCTAATCAGTGAGGCTCAATTCCAATATTGTCATGAAAACTAAAGTCTTTTCTGCCAATGGAATTTTTTTTAGCAGATGTGCAGTGACATCCCTCTGCTCCGAGGCCCCATACACAATGAGCTTCTCCACTGTAGTATGTGGTTCTGCCCTCATGAACCTTCTTAGCTGACGTGCTCTGCAGTTTTCATGTCGCTTATGATGCCATTTTTCCACTCACAATACACTTTTACCACAGCAGCAAGTGAACAGGTCACAATATACACCGTTTCAGAAATATCGCCACCCTTAGACCAAAAGTCAGTAATCATCCCTTTATGCAACTTTGATAAATCGGCCCTTTTACCAAATGAAGCATACAAGGGATATGGTTGTTTGCAGACAGCCTATCAGACACCTTATATATCCACCAGCGCATCAAACGTGACTTCCTTCATGAGCTATGCATCTCTAAAGTCAAACGGAGGAGGTGATCATAATAATGTGACTTGACAGTGTATATGAGCCATTCTATGCAAGCCTGTCCTAGTAAAATTGGCAAGTTTTGTCAACATTCATTTGATGTTTGTGGGCATCTTAAAGGGGTTGTACAATTAAAAAAAATTCTATTCAAATCAGGCCAGGGTAGGGGAAAAAAAGACACTTGCCTATCTGCCCCCCACCACTGCTGCTCCAGAGCTTCCTGACGATCTTTTCGTCACTTTCCAATTCTTGTCCCTATATGCAGGAGAGGGGCCCCACTTCATTTTGTATGGCAATGTTCACACAGGCTTACAAAATGGACGTATTTCAGTGTATTAACGCCCGGGAGGGACAGTGAGCAAATTAACGGCTGGAAAATAGAGTCCTAGTAACTACGGTTAATCACATTTCCTCATAGCAGAACTTGGAATATGTCTCTCTCCCTGCTCGGCGAATACGCCGGGGGGGAGATAAGTGACATGTGATTTCAGCGGGATATACGCAACTGGTAATGCAAGTCTCATGCGCCGGCGAGGTGGCACGGACCCGCGTCCCTCCCCGGCTCCGCCCTCCCCCAGCCACACGGGTAATTGCGGGGGGGCTAATTACGGCCCCTGCCAAATCACCGTGTGAACATATCTCTATCCTGTGTACTGCGAAATCACCAGGGAACTCTGGAGTGGACAGGTAAGTTCCATAAGTTTAATTTTTTACATTTTTTTTCTCCACTTTGCTCCCATTTAAATACAATCGACAACCTCTATAAACCTTAAGGGGTTTTGCCACGATGTAATGTTGACGTGGGATCCTCTAAAATGGGTATTTAATCACTTTTCTAAATATATGTGAATAAAAAAGTGAAGCTTTCTGAGAGTAGACAGCCTGGACTTACATGCCCTTAGTTTCCTGACAGATTACATTAGCTAAGACAGGAGTGATCTGGCAAGCTCCCGGGGGCCTTGCATTGTTGCACTTCTTTATCTGATGCAGGACACAGGGACTAGTTATGGGCATCTGCACCATTGCTTTGTTTCTGTGTCAGAGGATGTGTCTGTCTTTGCTGTATAGAGAATCCACTGGTTGTAATGTAATTATTCTGAGTACTCATGCAGGACGCTCCTGCTCGCCTCCCCCATCTTTCTGTAGGTCAGTGAATGCTGCCTGCTCGGAGCTTATTTGTACTCCTGAGCAGATTAGAGGGAGTATAAACAAAACCCATACTAAGTTTGTGCATAATACAGTTTTCCCCGTGGATTAGCCAAACAATGTTTGTCAACTACAGAGACGGAATATCAGGAAAACGTGGGGCAGGGAGGTGGAGCCAAATGAATCACAGGGGATGGTAATTGTTTTTTTAAAAACAGAACACAAAAACCTCTTTTTTTTTAAGGCTCAAGAGGGGAGTATCAGCCTGTTAGGTGAGGAAATCACTTCTTGGCAAAACCCCTTTAAATCTATTACAATGTACAGTGGTTTGTGAGAAGCTACTGGAGGTATGGTGCTGCTTTAAAAAAAAAAAATAGATAAGTGCAGTGTCAGATTTCCCCACCGGCGGATCCTCAGCTGGACCATACTGCCACTGACTCGGACTCAAGAGTATATACCTACCTACTGGGGGTCTCTCCATACCTACCTACCAAGAAGAGGTGCTCTATACCTACCTACCTACCCACTTAATGGTGGGCCTGTATACCTTCCTGTTTAATGAAGGGGTCTACATACCCACAGTACCTACTTGCAAGGCTATATACCTACTTACCTACTGGGGAACCTATATACCTCCCCAGAAAAGGCAACCTACCTAGTGGGGGGCTGCTACCTAATAGGGGGCCTTAGTACCTACCTATTTAATGGGGGACCTATTAACCCACCTATCTACCTAATGGGGGGTAGATACCTACCTGTTGGGGGGACCTATAAATCTACCTATCTAACCAGGGAGAGGAGAGCGAGGGAACCTATATACCTAGCTACATGGGAGGGCTTGTATACCTTATACCCGCTTGTTGGCAGCCAATCTATCTATATAATTGGGAACTACCTACCAAAAAAGAGGTCTACCTATCTACCTACTATATGGGAACACAAAAGAAGACTAAAACTTGGTACATAAACGGAAGCCTCAAAGGTGGCAGAGGTAGGAAGGCACAGTACAGTAGCTTTGGGGTGGGCCCTAGGCACCCCAGTCTGACACTAGGTAAGTTGTTGTTGGGAACATGGCTTAAATTCTGGCTATGAACTAAAAAGATAGCTGTCAACTGTTGCTGACTACTCCAATGGTGCTATCTAGACATTCCCATTTGAAAAGCTATACACCAGTAAAGGGCATTTAAGGTGAAGATTGAAAAATCCTTTTCCTCTCCATCCTTTGCTTTAGACCTAAGCCAAATATGTCCAGTGGTGTGTATGTGATGTATATGTTGTCCCACTTGCAGTAGGGAGCTGCCTATACATATACAAAGTAATGCAAACAGTTGGTATTATATACTTGTGCTTACCATAAATTGTCTCTTATAGCTGCTTTCACTCTTCACAGAGCAGCTTCAGCTCAACACTTCTTCATCAAGCGGGAACTACCGGGATGGCAGACGTAGCAGCTGCTACGGGCCGGGTCTTTAGGTGGCCTGGTCCGGGCACCCTAAGGACACAGGCACCGTAGCAGCTTCTAGTACTTCTGCTAACCCCATAGTTCCGCATCGGGCCCGGGCCGGCAATGAATGTAGCAGTTTACTGTAGGTGGGGTGGAGCTCCGGGCCTGGTGCAGCCTGCCTCTGAGTGCCCATACCTCCTGTCCCGGCGTTTAAAGGCAGGACTGCCTGGTCTTAGTAGAGCTCTGCCAATCTGCTGGGTAAGCATAAGGCCTTAAGCCTACCAGGCAACGGCCCTCAGTGTTGATGTGGGAAGCCCAATGACGTCATATCATCGCACCACCCGCAGCAAGCTCAGAGGTTGACCGGGAGCTTGTCACATCAGGGGAACGAGTGACAGGTGCGTAAGTTATTTCTTTCTTTTTTAACACTAATGAAGCCTACCTAAACCATGCCTACCTACTTATATGCCCCATATAGCCTACCTAAACCCTGCCTACCTACCTATATGGCACCCTATAGCCTACCTAAACCCTGCCTACCTATATGGCCCCCTATAGCCTACCTAAACCCTGCCTACCTATATGGCCCCCTTATAGACCTTACCTTTAAACCCTACCTACTATATGGCCCCTATGTAGCCCCCCCCTACCTAAACCATGCTAAGTCATGGTCGCGCCGCAGCCCGTGGGGCAGGCAGCGGGCGCGATCCATCTTCCTCTGGCCACTCCCCAGTCCGGGACGAGTGGTCCCGGCGGGTCTGCAACTCGTCCCCGTTAGCACTTTCACTTACCTCGCCGCGCTCCTGCTGTGCTTCGGGCGCATGCTCCTACTGCCGGCCGGGTGCGCGCGGTACTGTAGCTCAATTTAAAGGGACAGCACCGCCGCTAAGTGATTGGTCTCCCCCCCCAAAAACGGGCGCTGGACCCTATTTTAGCCTTGCCTCTTCTCATCTCACTGACGGATCTTTAGTGCCTCATAGGCTCTATCGAAGAAAGTGTTCCTTGTGCGTGATTGTCTCTCCCGTTTATCCAGTAACATTCAGCTTCTGTCCTTGACCACAAACCCTCTGCCGCCTGCCCTGACTCTACCGCCTGGTCCCCGGACTAACGTCCTTTCTGCCTTTCGATTATTGTACCACGCTCACGCCTTTGGCTGCCACTGCAAAGGCAATTTCCATCCGTGGAAGGTCCTAGGTAGTTTCCCGCTGCAGTAAGTCCAATCCGCGCTTGGCGGTGGCGTCTGGTGAAACCGGTTCTACTTAGACTCCGCTCCTGTGTGGGCTTCCATTGCTTGCGGTGGTCCAGCCGACCCACCACTACGGCTACTGTGACAGTAGATTACGGCCGTGGATCCGACATGGTCGCTCTGCCTGGCGAAGCGGACCTTGCAGCAGTTGTTGCGCAGCAGTCTCGACAGATCGCGCAACAGGCACAGGCAGTAGTTGGATTATGCTAACCAGTCATGTTGCCAGCAACTCATGGCGAACCAACAGCAGCCATCACCTCCACCCGTGGCTACACTCCAACCTCCAGCTGCCTCGCCTGCGATGGTGGGCTCCAAGCTCCGGTTGCGCTACCGTCGAAGTTTGAAGGGGACTTCCAAGCTAGTGCCGTGGGTTTCAATCACCCAGTGTCTCTTGCATATAAAAATGATGGACCAGACCAGTTCCCACGGAGTGCTAAAGGTGCTTTCGTGGTCAGTTGCTTTGGCAATGGGCCACACCCCTGTGGTGTTCAGAACGATCGGTGACGGCGGATCTACAGGACCTCCTTTCTCCAGGAGTTCCGCTCAGGTTTTTCGTGAAAGAAAGAAACCAGCTCGGGCGTCATCTGCCGAATACGGCTCTTCTATACCTGTGCCAGGCGGGATCGCCTGTGGGAGACTACGCGGTGTAGTAGTTCGCACGCTTGTCTTCAGAGTAATCTGGAACGAGGCCACCTTGTGTGCACTTTAAAAGGGCCTTTCCCGTAGGATTAAGGATCTGTGCTAGGCCGCGAGAAGAGACATTCCGTCCTCCCTCAGCGAGTTAAATTCTGTTGGCCTACCACGCATTGACTGCGGTTCGCCCAAAAGGCGAGAAGAGCTACGGCAAGAACGTTGAGGTAGCATGGTCCACGCCGGTTTCCACGCCTGGCTCCATGTGTTCCCATGAGGTCAGCCTATGCACACCGACACCGCTTCCACTGAGGAACCCATTGGCAGGTCGACTGGGCCCAACTTACCGAGCAAGATTGTTCACGACGTCGGATGGTGAAACATATGCCTAATTATTGCGGTAGTCATAGGAACATTTTTGGAGGAATTGTCCTCTGCGCCCCAAGCGTCCGGGGGAAACTCCCGCACATAGGCTTCGTGGGAGAGGGTCCTAGTGTGCAAATTCCTCCTCTCCACGCCTAATGATGCCGGTTCGGATCGAGGACTGAAGCTGGGTCTAGTGTTTCAGGTTAAGCTTTTATGGACTCCGGCTCAGCTGGGAACTTTTATTCCATGGACTCCCCCGTTCAGCGGTATTGCCTTCCAGGTAGTCCACCTGGGAAAAAAACCATGGTGATCTCCTCAGTCAGCGGTGAGCTCTTGTGACCTATACGGTAACACCACTAAGCCGTTGTCTCTTCATGTTTGGGGTTCTACATAAGGAGGGAAATTATTTTATGTGTTGCCACACTCCTTCATCGGCGTATCTGCTAGGTCTCCCATGGCTGCGACTCCACTCTCTTACGCCTAGACTGGACGTCAGGAGAAGTAATCGCTGGGGTTCCAATTGCTTGAGCCGCTGTCTCGGTCAAGCCCGCGAGCCGTTTGCCCGGGTTACCCTAGGTCCCGAGTTTCAAGTAATTTGCCGATTGTCTTCTCGGAGAGCAGGTGAGAGCCTCCTCCTCACGCCATATGATTGTCCGATTGGAACCTTGCTACCGGGTACCACTTCCTCATTGTGGCCAGAGTTTACCCCTTGTCTGTGCCCGAAACTCACAGCCATGTCGGAGTAAATCGAGAATTTACAGAAGGGTTTATCGGAAATTCCTCCTCTCCTGCAGAGGCAGGATTTTCTTCGTGGAGGAAAAAGGATGGTTCCTTACGGCCAGCTCATCGATTATCGGGAACTAAATAAGATTCACCGTGAAGAATCGGTACCCTTGTACGCTTGATCCCCGGAGCTCTTTTGAATCACCTAGAACGCACGCGCATGGATCTTCTCGCAAGTTGGACTTAAGAGGTGCTACAATCTAGTCTCCGCATCATTAAGGGCTCTAATGGAGGGGAAGACGGCTTTTTAACATCAGGGATGGGCCACTTTGAGTTACCTGGTCATGCCGTACTCGGCCTGTGTAACGCCCCGCCGTCTTTCCAGGAGTTCGGTGAATGACGTCTACAGAGACCGCACTAATATTCCTGTGTCGTTGTGTACTTGGATGACATTATTGTATATTCACCTAATTGGAGATCTCACCGCAGTTTCACGTTCGCCAGGTGCTGAGGCGCCTTCGAGCTAACCACCTGTATGCCAAGCTGGGGAAGTGAGTCTTTACAATAGCCTCCCATTCCTGGGATACATTATCTCAGACCAAGGCCTCTGCGGATGGAGCCCGGCCAAAAGTTGGTTGCGGGTGCAATGGCCTCGCCAGGTCGGCCTTCGTGGCAATACAACGTTTTCTGGGTTTCTGCTAATTATTGCGGTAGTTTTATTCCACACTGTTCACACGTGGCTTAGACTTCCTATCGTGGCTCTCACGAAAGAAAAACGTCTAACCCACGAAGTTGGCCCCTCGAGGCCGAAGGAATGGGTTTGTTAAAACGCTAAATATAAACGATTTTGCCTCTGATTCTATCTTGTCGGATTGCCGGACCCCCACGAGCCTTTTCGCTTGAAGTAGATCGCCTCATCTTTTGGAGTCGGAGTGGTCCTCAGCGCAAAAGTGGCACAGGGCATGAGGTCACTTGAGGTGGCTTTCTATTCCGAAACATCTCTCGCGCGGAAAGGAAAGTTATACTATCAGAGCCGGAAGTTACTAGGCCATCAAACTGGACCTGGAGGAATGGCGCTGTTTGCTGGAAAGGTTCTCGGCATACATCAGTATCATAAGATCCTCCAGTACCTCCAGAAATGCCCCAGCAACTCAATCTGCGCCTAGCTAGGTGGTCGCTCTTCTTTTCCCGGTTTAACTTCCAGATCCACTTCCATCACGCCGGGAAAAGAACTCTTAAGGCAGGACACATCTGTCACGCGCCTCTCCTCCGACGGTGGTGGGGTAAGGAGAGTGTCCTCCGAGAACATAAACTACCCCCCCTGAGCGTTCTTTTGTCTTCGCAGCTCTCTGACGGAACTCCGGAGTGTCCCGCCAGGAAAACATATGTGAGCTCTCGCACTCGAAGAAGACTCCTGAATTGGGGACCATGTCACTTGGTGCCGGACGCATCCCGGTGCTCGCCAAAACCTGTCTTTTATCTCACTGGATTCTATTGGTGGCCGGACTCGTTAGGACGTCAAAGAATTCGTTCGAGGGCTTGTGTCACCTGTGCACGTAATAAAACACCTCGTCACAAACCGGCGGGCTCCTGCGTCCCTGCCCATCCTACGTCCCTGGTCGCTACGCTGTAGCGATTGGATTTTAATAATTGATTTCCCCTCTTATGGCAAACACCCGTGATCTGGGAGGTACAGATCGGTTCTTCTGAAAATAGGCATGTTGTCCGTTGCCAGGGTTTAACCCTCGGCCGCATGCTGGTTGACATGTTTTTCCACCACATTTTTTGTTTGCACGGGTTGACCCACTACAAAATCGTCTCGGATCGACGGGGTGAGGGGTTCCAGTTCGTTTGTCTAAATTCTGGCGGGCCGCTTTGTTTCACAAACGCAGGTAGATCGATATCTCCGTCGGCTTACCTCCCCCAGTCGAAACGGCCAGGTGGAGAGAGAGTAAACCCAGGTCTTAGGGACACTAATTTTGCGCCAACTTGGTCTTTCGGCTCGCTCAGATGCATACTGGTCTAATCTGTTTCCGTGGCGAACTTTTCCTACAATTCCCTAAATTCGGAAATCCGCGGGCGCCTTCCATTCTTCATCGTGTACGGCCTGCACCCCAGCCCACCTCTCCACTAGCATCCCGTCTGAGGTCCCGGCAGCTGGATTCGTGGTACAAGACATGAAGGCTTCTATTTTGGGCCTACTCGCCAGTCTCTGACTTCGAGCTTCAGACATACACGAAGAATCAGGCAGTTAAGAGGAGGAGTCTCGCCCAGTTTTTCTCTGGTGACAAGTGGGCTGTCGGCTTAAACATGTCGCCCTTGAATTCCCAAAGTTACAAATTAGGGACCCGCTATGTGGTGACAATTGAGCGTGCTTTAAACGCATAAACGCAGTGGTTAACAAATCCCGGCTCCCACTTCCTTGTGCATTCGAACTCCTTCCATTGTCTTACTTACTCAAACCCTGGTTCTGACCGTATTTTCTCAAAAAGCTGGGTCCTTCAGTCTCCTGTCGGTCTGACGGCCCTAACGTTTTCCTGGTTATAAAGAGATCTTGGATATGAGGGTGATTAGAGGGAAACGAATATTTCCTCTCGTTTGGAAGGGGTTGGGGCCGAGGTAAAGGTCTTGGGAGCCGAGCAGGACAACATTCTGGACTGTGGGCTTAGTAACGTGAGGTTCCTCCGGGCTGGAAAGCAGGGGAACGCGCCAAGAAGGAGGGGGTTACTGTCATGACGGCGCCGCAACCGTGGGCAGGCTAGGCTGGGCGCGTCCATCTCCCTGCTCGTTCCCCAGCTCCGGCTAAGAGGTAGGCTCCTGTAACCTACCTCTTAGCCTACCTATATAGTCCCCCTATAGCCTACCTAAACCCTACCTACCTATCTTGTGCCCCCCTATAGCTGACCTAAATCCTGTCTGCCTATTTGGGGCCCAATAAAGCCTATTTACCTACCTACCTACATATGTGGGCCCCACCTATAGCCTATCTATCCACCTACCTATGTGGGCCCCACCAATACCCTATCTACTTACGTGGGTCCCAACTATAATCTACCTAGCTACCTATGGCCCACCTACTGCCTACCTAGCTACCTGGGGCCTTATAACATCTATGTAGCAACCTGAGGCTACCTACAGCCTACATATGTCAACCCTGGGGGCTGTCCTACCTCTAACTGGGGCCGTAATACTGCCTACATACGGGACCAATCTACCTTCCTTACTGTGCCCTACCTACCTAACTGGGAGCGCTCTACCTACCTGAAGCTTAACTCACTGACCTTGCCGGTCATTAATTATATAAAGTAATACTGAACATATAAAGACTCAGTACCTTTGAAGAACAACCTTTACGCAAAATATGACTAAACAATCCGGATTGAGATCGCTTATTGATGGCAGTAATTTTTTTGCGATGGGAGGAGGGTTGGTTATTACAGTATTACACACTGAATAATGAAAGCCTATTTCGTAAATTAGAAAATTTGAAAAATAAAAGAAACAGCATATGGTGGGATAAAACCAACTAATCCTATATATAGCTAAAAAAATGGATACCGCAAAGGCTTTGAGACTACGAAAACAAGTAACACTCAGTATACGGGAGGACTTTACTATAACAATGGTACGATACTTCTATCTAATTGTCATTTAAATTAATGGACTTATATTACAAATGAAACAAACAAAAATTGGATGGGGTTTATTAAAACAAACCAAATCTCAACATTGGAGGTTTCATTAAAGCATTTGGAAGATCAACATCTTATACAAAGAATGTGTGATAAAATTGCTAATAACAAACAGAAAAAATTAGAACAGCAAGTTATGAATCACTAAGAAATTAATTCGATAGATGGACCTAATAAGACTATGACACAGGGAAAATTTATACTGGAAAAGAGAATTTAAACACATCAAACCCATCCTAAAAAAGAATCAAAATATTATACTAATGCTAGTAGCATAAAAGACATATTTAGTTTCTCAGATATTAGATACCATTCTTTGGACAATCGGACAGATTCAACTGTGGAGAAGATCCTTACAGAAAATTACAAGAAACACCAAGAGACAAACGCAAGCAATTATAAAAGAAAAAACGCATTCTAATGTGAATTATGCACAAAAACCGGACAACTCTTTTTAGGGATCAAGTGCCGGAGCACAAGAAGAGCTGGCGCAAGACACCGTGCGATCTTCATCTACATTCAGAGATCGCCCAACACGAGCGAAGAGATCGGTATGAACTTATCCGCAACAATAATAACTGAAGCTGAAATATCTTCTTGCTAAATGGACTTCAGCTATGTTCCAACAACACTTTCGATGTTTTAATACCTTATTGGAGTTAAATGGGGAGGGTCCATCAACAAAATATTGGCAATTCATTCATTCTATAAATAAAATCCCATGAATTTACATTTCACTTCATAACACACATCAGAAGAAACAATCTGCATATACACTGGAAATATCCAAAGACCCAAACCATCTCTGGTTTGTCCCAATACAGAAACCTACAGCCGCAAAATTCAACTACTTTTAGCTACATCTTATCATCCCCCAATGTAATTGTGACCAATTATACCTATTGGGAGAAATATATTAGGACAAAAGAAATACACTTCTTTTTCAGAATACAAAAAACAAGGAAAACCTTCTAACATCACGTCTAAAAGAAGAGGCTCTAATGATACAAGCTTAAATTTAGCAAAAGTGAGAGCAGATAAAATAAAACGAGAAGACCTTGTTAGTGCAACAAAAACAAACTGAAAATCAAACAATCTCTAGATCACTAAACACGCGCAATCACCTTTTCTAACAATATCTCACCACAATACACCAAGATATTTAATATTGTTAGAAAATTTACCTAAATCCTTTATAGACATAATAATCTAACTACAATATTAAGTGAAGGTGTCAACTATGTTCCTAAAAGTGGTCCACAATAGGATCAACAGTTTCTCCCAGCCTTTTTTTTAATCTGCCAAAAAAGGAATCTGGAAAAAAATGGTTACAATCCTCAGGATTGCCACAAGTAGTATGGTCATAATATAGCTATTTGCAATACACTGCAAACAATAACCAATTGTTTCAACTACACTAATAAAAATATCATCGAATATATGATTTATCATAAATTTGCCTAATACTAAAAAATGTAATCTACTTAATAACATGCACAAAGTGTAATGTGCAGGATGTCGGTACCTTGTACAGTTCACACCTGGAAAATCCGCAATTAGGTGTCATTATCTGACTCACATAAAAATCGGGGAATAATGGTAATCAGGGAAATGTCAGCCGTTGCAAAGCATCTTATCGACATACACAATAGTGAACACTTTTAGATTGAAACTATAGGCATTGAAAAAGTAAAACAATCTATAAGCAGGAAGTAACCTAAAATATAAAATTATTAGCTTAGAGAGGCAAATGGCTATTTTACTAAATACCAGGCAACCGGCAGGCTTAAATGTCACGCTATGATTTGTTCTACCAGTACTGAAAAAAAAGATAAATTTTTTTTTGCTGTATAATTATACAACACTTAGATGTTCATTGTTAATGAGTCTTTTTTATTTTATAATGTGTAACTGAAAATGTATTGTTCTAAGGTGAGATCCAGCCGTAAGAGTTTTAAACTTGTGGGGGACGCCTATATCAGGAGTAGCTCCGCTAAGTAAACTTGAGCCACATGTTAGACTATCTAAAAGTCGAAACGCATCGTGCGTTCTCGTGTATGGCTATGTACTTGCAACATCCTCACCTTTTACATTATTTGGATTTTTTATGGAATACCAATAAAGGTTTGATGTTTAATTAACAAGTGGAAGCCATCTAAATTAGATTTCTACAGCGAGCTGGAGTATACCATGTTGTGAAAAGATTTTAGAAAAGAAACCGCAAGTACGCAGTTTCCCAGAGGAAGACTTCTGTAAGAGGACAGCACCTGCATCTACTGAGGAGGCGTCCACTTCTAGGACAAATCGGACGCTGCGGGTGCCGGGCGAGACAGAAACAGGAAGCTGCAGCAAAAGCTGATTTGAGGCGCTCAAAGGCATCTTGAGCTTCGGACGGCCAGGATTTTGGGTTGGCATTGTTTCTTCTTATAGTGCACCAGCGGGGCCCACGAGCGTGGAGAAGTGACGGGATTATAAACTGTCTGTAATAATTCACGAACCCCAAAAAACGTTGGATAGCACGTAAGGCCCACTGGTCGGGCCACTGTTAAAAACTGCAGACAGCTTAAGAGGGATCCATTCTGGAGACCCTGATCCAAGGACGATGTAGCACAGGAAAGGCCAACGAGGTGGTTCAAACAGGCATTTCTCAGCCCAGTTTGGATATAACTGGTGGTAATGGAGATGTTTGAGCACCTGGCGGACGTGGTGGCGGTGAGTCTCTGACTGGGGAAAAAATTTAGGATATATTGGGTAGACGTAAACCAGCTAAGGAGATTGGGAAGATTCTTTGACGAAATTTGGAAGACCCCCGGAGCTTTTGCAGAGGCCAAACGGATGATGAGTTTTTAAAAAGGGGCCATCTGGGGTTTTTAAACCCCGTTTTCCCACTCGTCGCCTTAGGAAAAGAACAGGTTGTTGCCCCCCTAAGTCCAATTGGGAAAAAAAAAATTTGGCCACCAAGGCGATCGAACAGCTCCGAGTCAGAGCAGGGGTATCGTTTTTTTTTATAGTAATTTTGTTAAGTCCCCAATTTCGATACGGGGCCGGAGGAGCCTTTTTTTTTCAACAAAGAAAAAACCCGGCCCCCCCGCATCGAAGAAGCTTCGTATGAACCCTTTACGGAGATTCTCCTGGATATATTGACATTACCTTAGTCTCCGGGCGGAAAGAGGATAAACTTGCCTTGGGGAAGGAGTACACCGGGGTTGCAGAACCGAAAAAGCGTCCTTAGGCATTCGCCATGGGCGGAGGGACAAAAAAGGGTTTCTGCAGAAGGGGGGTCACCGGGGACGAAAATTTTTAGATAGGGCTTGGTGACAAAATTCCCAGCACCCCCAATCAAGGAGGGGTGGTTGAAAAAGGGGCTGTTCCAAAAAAGTACGGGAAGGTCAGACGGGGAAGGGCGCATGAACCTGGGATGCCCTCCCGCGGCCCTAATGGGAAAAGTTTTTCCCGGAGCCCCGGACAGTCCCCCTGAAGTGGCCAGAACTGCACAATAGAAGCATGCTCCTAGACGAAGCTGCCACGTTTTCCCGGGTCAGGGGGCTTTTTGACCTGCATGGGTCCGTCCCCGGAACCCCTTTCGGGGGAAATTGGGGACGTTGGAAACGGGACCAGACGAAAGGTTTGCTGGCGTGGACGGGCGACCCCCCGTTGAAGGCGGGGGCTTTGTTGTTTCCCCCGCAAACAAAAAATCAATTCGGGGCCCAAATAAAAAAACAGTTCATCCCGGGCGGAAGGGGGTCCCGACCGCGAGCTCATCTTTTTTTATGGCCGAAGGCCTTGCCAGAAAGGTTTCCCCCAAAGCCTATTATTCCAGTCCAACCAGAGGGAGGGTGCGGAACTGCACAGAGTACTGACCCACAGTGAGTGCCTGACGGAGGGAGCAGAGCTGCGGCGGGGGAGGTGCGGCCAGGTTCCTCAAAGACGGTGCTAAACCCCTGGAGAAAGGCTTGTAGATTCGCCGTCAACGGATCTCCTCGGTCCCATAGCGGAGTGGCCCAGGCCAAGGCTTCTCCCGACAAGAGGCTAATTATAAAGGCCACCTTAGCCCGCTCAGTAGGGAAATGATACCCCAACATCTCAATGTGGATGGAGCATTGATTGATGAAGCCTCGGCACTTCTTGGGGTCTCCATCATAGCGTGAAGGGAGCGGCAGATGCAGCAAAGGTCCTGGTGCAGGAACAGGTAGAGCCATGGCTGCAGGAGCAACTGGTGTTGGCGAGGCGGCGGCCGCCGCAGGCGGAGGTAGACGGGCCGCAAGGTTCTGCATCATGGCCGCGAGCTGGTCAATATGCTGGCTCTGTTGGGCGACAGCCGTCGTGACGTTCCGGAGAACGGGCAAGGGTATCCTGGCGGAATCCATGGCCAGTTCGTACTGTAACGGGTATGGTGGATTCGCTGGACCACCGCAAGCGATGGTGTAAGCCAAGGTAACGCACACCAACGAACTGGCTGGGGGCGTATTCCTTAAATAGGACCAGCGCCCGGCAAAAGACCAATTACCGGGACACTGGCCCTTTAAATCCAGACCAGCCATCACGCGCGCGCCCTAAGCAGTGGGTATGCGCGCGCGGCCGGGGCAGGCAGGATCAGCGTACACAGGAGCGTGGACAGGTAAGTTCCGGCGCCCGGGCAGCAGGGGGATGGTCGCAGGCAGCCGCGGCACTCGCGCCGGACCCCCTGAGGGCAGGGGGGCGGCCGCGGGGGAGAGCAGCGCCCGCGCCGGCCCCCGTAACAATTATCAGCACAGGCAGGAGACACTATTGTGTATAGGTAACACAGGATCCATCAGTCACAATAGGAGATGTCACAGCTCCCCCTCTCCCTGCACACTGACTTCTTCCCAGGTCACAGAGCATGACTAGAAAACTCTCCTATAGAAGTCAATGGGACTGATCCAGTTCACAGGCCCCTATGTCCATGAAGCTGCTGTAAAGCATCTCTCTAAATGCTGTTAAAAGCCGCAAAGAGGCAAGATGGCTGCCCCCATAATCATATACAGAAAACAACATAAAAAATATAAAATCAGAAGATAAAAACAGCTAAGAAACAAAAGAATATGTATCAGCGTCTGGTATTAGTAAAAAAAAAAATGGTGATAGATTTCGTTTGAAGGTGTGACCACAACAACTCAACTTGCTACAGAAGTAAGGGTGCGTTCACATGGAGCGTTTTTTTGGTGCGTTTTTTATGTGTTTTTTTGTGCAGAAATGCACAGCATTAGTTGCTGTGCCTTTCTGCACAAAAAACACATAAAAAACCATAACAAACAGTCCGTGTGAAAGCACCCAAAGTCAACCCTTAATTAGCTGATCCAGCTGCTGACACTCCTCCTGGTGCCCCTACCTGTCTGACTATATATGGCCCCTATAGCTACCTAGACCCTGCCTGCCAGACTATATGCTGCCCTATATCTACCTAGACCGTGCCTGCCTGAATATATGGGCCCCTATAGCTACCTAGACCCTGCCTGCCAGACTATATGCTGCCCTATATCAACCTAGACCGTACCTGCCTGAATATATGGGCCCCTATAGCTACCTAGACCCTGCCTGCCTAACTATATGGAGCCCTATAGCCTACCTTAATCCTGCCTATATGGGGCCTATAGTCTACCATACCCTGCCTGCCTGACTATATGGGGCCCTATAGCTATCTAAACCCTGCCTGCCTACCTATATGGCCCCTATAACCTACCTTAACCCTGTCTGCATACCTATATAGCCCCTATACCATACTTAAACCCTGCCTGCCTAACTATATGGAGCCCTATAGCCTACCTTAATCCTGCCTATATGGGGCCTATAGTCTACCATACCCTGCCTGCCTGACTATATGTGGCCCTATAGCTACCTAAACCCTGCCTGCCTACCTATATGGCCCCTACTGTATATCCTACCTAAAACCTTCCTGCCTATTTGGAGCCTCCTATAGCCTATTTATCTACCTATGTGGGCTCCACCTATAGCCTATCTACCTAGTTAGCTGGGGCCCATCAATAGCCAACTTATCTATCTGGGGGCTACCTATTTAACTGCGGCCTAACTACTGACTACTTACCTAGGACCAATCTACCTACCTACCTGGCGCCTATGTACTGCCTATCTACCTACCTAGGGCCTACCAACCTATCTAATGAGGGTCTACCTACCAGGTAACATGATTCTGAGGGGTACAGGCCATAGCTGTGACACAATCTCCAGGGGGTGAATCCTCTGTTCCTCCCCTCTAGGAGACTGGGCCTCTAAGCCATACATGCCAACTCTCCCGATTTGGGCGCAGGGTTCCCGCTAATGAGGGTCACCTCCCACCCCCCCGGTAGAGTCGGCGAACCTCCCGCCACCAGAAGGGAGCGGGGGTTCTTTAACTACCACAGTCCCTAGAACATCAGGCCTTCCCACCGTCGGGGTTCCTACGGGGCGGGGGAACGGGCGCCACTCCCCAAGGGGCGCCGGGGCCCCCCCCCCGGTTTCACACGACTTTCGCCGCACAAAGACAGTCAGCAGCTCACGCTCCGGGGCACTGCCGTACGGGGGGAGGGGGCAGGAGGAAGTTCCCCCCCTGCTTTTCCCCTTATTTTACAGCCCCAGTTGCGCGACATACAGTTCAGCGTCGAGGGGGAGTGACCCGGAGTACTCACCCCCCCTGCGACGCGGGTCCCCTGGGTCGGCAGCCCTCGCCGGCCCAGAAATCTCCGGGAGCTGCGGGGCCAATGAGGTAAGTAGTTTTTTTTTTTTAAATTTTTATTACTAAGGGGGGCATCCCCTGGCTATAAGGGGGTTTTACTGTATGGGGGGCACGGCTGAAAGGGGATGGCGGGGCTAAAAGGGGGGCACTACCTCTATAAGGGGGCACTGGCGTAAGGGGCACGGCCTTTGGGGCAATTAAGGGGGCATTTTAAACCGGGCCCCTTAAGGGGCACTATGGCTTGGGGGGCACTGGCAAAAGGGGCTTAAGGTTGGGCCTACCTGCCCTTTTATTAAGGGGAAAATCCTTTTAAAAGGGGGGGCACAAAAAACCTTTTTTGGGTATGGGGAACCGGGCTAAAGGGGGGCATCCCTGGAAAAGGGGCACTACCTAGCTATGGGGGGCCTTACTGCTATAGGGGATACCCCCTTGGGGGCCTTTTATGGGGCAAAAAACCTGCCTTTCTTCCCAAGCCTTTTCATTAGGGGGAGGGTTTTTTCATTTTTAAAAGGGGCGTGGTGAACCAATAAGACAGGCGTGACCATGCAAATTCTTTGCCGCGGCACGCGTAGCGCGCCGCCCCTTCGGATCTCCCGCTTTCCCACTTTCAAAAGTTGGCAAGTTTACTCTAAGCTATGGCCTGTACCTGCTCTCCCACACCTGGGAAGTTTGTACAGAGGTGGGGGGCAGGGAGTGAGGTGATGTAAAAGTGAGGATTCTAAGATATGTCCAAATCTGCAGGGACGAGTGGTGGCCGGGAGAAGTCATCATGACGGTCTGAACCAGATGCAGAACAAAACAAACTCAACGACTCATCAGAGAATCGTTACCTGTTAGACATAAGATATAACTGCACTGTAATCACTTATATGTCAGCAGAGCCTGCATACACTGGTATATACCACTATATAGTCACTGTATGGTTGTAATATACAGTATGCAGAGTCTGTGTGCACTAGTATATAACACTACATGGTCCCTGTATGGAGGTAATATACAGTCTGTAGGGCACCTGTGTACACTGGTATATACCACTGAATGGTCACTGTATAGAGGTTATATACAGTCTGCAGAGCCTGTGTACACTGGCGTCTACCACTATATGGTCACTGTATGAGGGTTATATAGGTCTTTGTATACTGATCTTTATTCAGTAATAATATAGGGGTATTATTCAGTCACTATGTGGTGGTAATTTGTGGTCGTGTTCTGGCGGTATAATCAGGTCCATATGTAGTAGCGTTATTGGTAATGTTGGTCTTAGTATAGTGTGATTTCTTTGGTAGCAGTACGATGGTGATATCTATGGGGAGGTAATAGTTCCATGAATTATCTAGTAACTGCATGACATAAGAAGTTCCGGTAAATGTTTGTGGTCGGGGAGGGGGGGGGGCACCCAAAAGTTTGCTTTTGGGCCCAGGTGTCTCTAGTTACCCCCCAGCTCACAAAGGATTTAGGGACAATGGTGGAAAGGGAAGGAGTCACAGTCTCCGATCCTGGGAGTTCTACTTAATGGGGTTGTCTAACTACATTTTTTCTTCCTTTTTTTTTGGTTTCTTTTGTAAATCAGGGAAGTGTTTACTGGCTTCTACTAGGCTGCAGTAGAAGCCAGGTCTGTAGCTATAGCAACCAGTGCTGGCAGCCTATGAGGAGAGATTGAGCAGGTCTGTAGCTATAGCAACCAGTGCTGGCAGCCTATGAGGAGAGATTGAGCAGGTCTGTAGCTATAGCCACCTGAGGAGCTGATGCAGCCGATACAAGAGGGGATATCTAGGAATAGATAGGACACTGTTAATGGACACATATTGCAAAGTGACTTGTTTTTGCAAGATCTTTAACATAGAAAACAATCCTTAAAGTGAGACAACCCCTTTAATATGCTCTACCACCATGTGACCACGGACTTGTCAGCTGTATGCACATGTACAATTATATGCAACTGTAATACAACCAACAGAAGAAGTCATGGGATACTCCTGATAGCAAGAGTGTAGACATTTCATACTGAGCTCAGCCTCTTAGTCCTCGCTGTGTTGCATGCAGGGATATTGTATATATATACAGGGCTGTAGTCTTCATAATAAACTGATATTTCTGGGACAGATGCCAGACAGAGAGGGAAGATAAAACGGTTTGAAAGACCCGGCAGAGCAGAACCTGAGTCTAAATATATCTGAGAGCAAGAAAGAAGCAGATGTGCCGGGTCAACTGCACAAAGAAGGATGACAGAGAAGAGTTCATTGTACCCACCACAAGCGCAATTCCAGTGTTCTTAAGAAGAAAGACATATATCGCCAAATTCTCCACAGTGGTCATCTATGTTATGGAAACAGTCCCCGAGACTCCGGTATATTGAAGCCGATACAGAATCAGTAATGCCTAAAAAGATGTGTAACATAAAGATCCTGGCCTAATGCAAAATCTGTAACAGGACTCCCAACCTGATCAATTTATAGCATTGTGATGTCCTGTACAGTATAATACACACAGTGATGTCACAGTACAGGGATAATACACACAGTGATGTCACAGTACAGGGATAATACACACGGTGATGTCACAGTACAGGATAATACACAGTGATGTCACAGTACAGGAAAAACAATGATTTTCACAAGTAAACCCGGGGAAATTCACAGTTTTCCCACAACGGGGAAATACCAATATGTCCAGTACGGGAAAATAACACAGTACAAGACAGGATAATCCCAATGGTCACAGTACGGGGATAATACACATGATTTCAATCGGGAATTAAAACAGTGAGTCACATAAGGGATAATACAAAATGATGTCAAGTACGGATAATAACGTTTTCAAGTACGGGGATAATACACATGATTCACATAAAAAGGGAAACACCGTGATGCACAGTACAAATTATAACACATGTTCAAGTACAGGATTACACAGGGTTCCCGAAAAGGATAATACACAGTGTTTTATAAAAGAGAAAATACACACAGTGATGCCCAAGTACAGGGATAATAACACATGATGTCACAGTACAGGGATAATACACAGTGGTTCACTACAGGGAAAAAAAAAACACACAGTGAGCCATAAAAGGGATAATAAAACAGTGATGTCCAAGTACAGGAAAATACACATGATTCACAGTACAGGGTTTAAAAACACATGATGTCCAGTACAAGTTTATACACACAGTGATGCACAGTACGGGGAAAATACACAGGTGCACATACAAATATACACAAAATGATGCCTACAGGAAAAACGGAGTCACATACGGGATAATACAAAAGTGATGTCACAGTACAAAAATACAAGGAGTCACAGTACGGGGGAAAATACACAGTTTTTGGCCAGTACAGGATTAACCGGTGAGTACAGTACGGGGGAATACACCTGATGCACAGTACGGTTTAAAACAAGGTTTTCACAGTACGGGGATAATACCAGTGATTCACAGTACGGGGTAATACACATATGTCCAGTAAGGATTACACGGTGATGTCACAGTAAGGAAAATAACACATGATGCACAGTAAGGATAATACAAGTGATTCACATACAGGGGAAATAACAGGATGAACAGACAAAATTTACACCGGTGATTCACAGACAGGTTTAAAAAAAAATGGTCACAGTACAGAGTTTTATACACACAGTGATTACAGTACAGAATTACACACTGATCACAGTACGGGAATAATCACAGTGATGTCACAGAAAAGATAATAAAAAATGAGCACAGTACAGGAAATACACATGAGTCACATACAAAGTAATAAACATAGAAACATACCAAATATAAAGGCAAGTCATTGACTAAAATCAAGGGACTAAAATTTTTTTAGATATCTCCTCTATGAGCCCTGATGTATTCACTGCCATAAACTTTTTTTTACACTTAGATAACATCAGCCCTGATCACAGATCAATCAGCTTGACCACAACATCCAACTCAAATGGAATCAAGGGCCTATTAAAAAGGCAACCCCCCCCCCCCCCATTGCAATTTATTAAATGGCAATCTTTAACGTAACTGGGCCAATCATGCTGTAACCTTATATATATGATAGTTGATCACATTAAGGGGCCCCCACAGCAACGCCATACAAACACGGGTAGATGGGGAGGGGGTGACTCCTAAGGCCGGAAGGCTGTCACAGGTTCTGGAGTCGACTGCATCCCACAGTTGCTTTAATCCCCTTTAAACCCAAACCCCCATCAAGGTGATCCTACAGGGGCTCATTGGTTCAAGTCGGGTAAATTAGAGGGCCCAAAATCTTGGGGGTCTTGGGCTGTTTGTCGGGCATTTTTAGCCATGTAACTGTCTATTGTGGAGGATCCCTTTTGCCCCCTGGGGAAAACAATCACAGTATGGGTTTGGGTTTCTCAAGGGTGGGGTCAACCCAAAAGAACTGGGGTGGGGGCCTTTTCCCCATGGATAAGTGCCAAAGGGAAAATCATGAAAGTTCCCCAAAAAACCGCCCCCTCCCTATTATGTTCTTCCCGCAATGGGCAGGTGTTTGATCCTGATATTTCCAAAATGCACCCATTCCTTCGATTTTAAAGCAGAAAATGTGACTCATTGGAGAAAACAACCATATGCCAACAAGTGGAGGTCCAATTCCAATGCTGTTGTGAAAATTGAAGGCTTTTCTGCCAATTCCGCTTCATTGGCAGAGGAGCGGTGGCATCTGTCTGCACCAGGACCCCATACATAGTGGGTTTCACTCAACTAGTGTGTAAGACGCACTTCTGGTCACCTCCTAGTTCATTCTGGCGGTGAGCTGCTCCACTGTAACGTGTCAGTCTGCCCTTGCAAACCGCTGTTGCTGACATGAACCTCTCACATCAATAGCACAAAGTGCTCTGCAGTTTCAACATCACTTATTCACAATGACACCATTTGGACACTCATGATACCCTTTCACCACAGCAACAAGCAAACAGTTCACAATCTGCGCAGAAATACTGCTATCCTGGGCCCAAAACCCAACAATCATCCCATTCTGCAACTCTGATAAATTGCAATTAGGGATATGTATGCAGACAGCCTATCACACACCTTATATACCCGCCTAGCTAGCTCACCACACATGACACACCTATATATATATATATATATATATATATAATATATATATATATATATATAATATATATATAAAATAATATATATATATGCATATATATACAGCCTGTGAAGTAAGTACTAAACACGTCCCCAAATTTCTAAGTGAATATATTTCTAAAGGTGCTATTGACATGAAATTCTCACCAGATGTCCCATCCAATCCATACAGACAAACATATCAAACCGTAGATGTCCATGAATTTAGTTATGTGTCATAATGAGACATAACACAGGGAAAAAGTATTGAACACACTTGCTGAAATGTATTTAAAAGGAATGTACCAAAAATGACTTATTGTTTAACTCCCATTTTTATGTTCAACACATTTTTTTTAGAATTTTTTGGTGATATTTCTTGTTAATTTTCCATATCGCTTTCAATATTTTTTTTAATAATTCTTAAGTCCTGCAGTTTTCACTTTGGCCACTGGGCCTAATAATTGTCTGAGACTTCCTGGTCTGTAGAGAAAGATTCTCAGTCGTCTGCTCATTATCAGAACAAAGAGGGTCAAACCGAAAGGAGACATCAGTGTGAATAGGGAAAACAATCCACCAGCACGAGGAAATACAGTTCACCCTTTACCTCCCGCACACGTTTCCCAGTCACAACAAAATAAAAACTCCTATAGAAGTCAATGGGACGATCATCTTTTGTCTCCTATGTGCAGAACGCTGTAAAGACTCTCTGACTCGTTAAAGCAGTGCAAACAAGGGGCCCATGGGGAAAGTGGAAAAAAATACAAAACTTTTAAAATTATTAAAAATATTGAAATGATATAAAAAAATTTAAAAAAAACAACCCAAAAAACCTAAAAATTTTTTTAACAAAAAAAATTGACTTAAACAATTAGTCATAAATTGATGACACATTATCCCTAATATTTTTGTACAATAAGCCTTTGGTGATGACAAGACGCCCTCCTGTATGAAGGTAAAGCATATTCACTCATCCAGTCGCACCAGTGGAATTGTGGCTCATTTTACAGAAGTATCAAAAAATCTCCCACTCTCACACATAAAGGCTCTCACAAAGTGCTGCACCCCTCTACATCTCCTCCCTCATCTCTATCTACCACTCTACCCGCTCTCTCCACAGTGCTGCAACCCTCTACATCTCCTCCCGAATCTCTGTCTACCACTCTACCCACTCTCTTCGCTCTGTTGCTTATATCAGATTACATTCCTCTATCATCCGAACCTCCCATGACCTGACATACTACCGCGGGCGATGAGGCAGAATCACAACCCTCATCGTTTTAAGAGGGCCCTGAGAATACATCTTCTTAGGCAGGCCTACCAAGATCCCTAATTGCTAACCCCCACCTGCTATCACACACATCTCTGTCACTCCCTACACTAGGGCAATAACAGGCACTTATCTGTGTATAGATTTCCAGTCAGGGGGGCAGGTTCATCCAATTTTTATGTAAACCACCCCATATTTATGTAACATGGCTGGACCATTGTGCAATCCAAGCACTTCTCACCCTCTATCTCACCCATACACCCTAATGGATTGTAAGCTCTCGCGAGCAGGGCCCTCACACCTTGTGTCTGATCTGTAAGTAGCTTTTTATTGTGTAATGTCTGTCTTCTTGTCTGTACTTGTACCCTCTAAACTGTAAAATGCCTCGGAATATGTTGGTGCTATAGAAATAAAGATTATTATTATTCCACAGAAATGTTCTTCACATCCTGAAGCTTCCGTGGGCTCCTTCTATGAACTCTGAGCTTTAGTTCCTTCCATAGATTTTCTATTGGGTTCAGGTCAGGCTCGGCCATTCTAGCAGCTTTATTTTCTTTTCCTGAAACCAACAGAGAGTTTCCTCTTCATCCTCCTTGTAGATGGCAGCAGATATTTATCAAGAATGTCTCGGTACATTTGTCCATTGATGCTTCCTTCTATTATATGAAATTTTCCAGTGCCGTATGCTGAAAAACAGCCCCACACCTTGATGTTCCCATCTCCACACTGCACTGTTGGTTTTTGGGGTGATAGGCAGTGCCTTTTGATCTCCAGGCATGTTGTGTATTATGGAATCCAAAGAGTTCAATTTTGTTCTCATCTGACCAGACTATCTTCTCCCAGTATTACAGGCCATGGAGGGTGAGTGCATTGCTTATTGATTTCTCTGCAAACAATTGTACATAGACAACTCTTCTGATAATTATTTTCACTCCTCTGTTGTAAATCTTGTGGGGAGCACCTGGTCGTGGCCGGCTTATGGTGAAATGATGTTCTTTCCACTTCCAGATTATGGCTCCAACAGTACTCACTGAAACCTTCAGTAGTTAGAAATACTTCTGAAACCCATGCTTCAGTATGTTTTGTAACAATAAGGATGCAAAGGTCTTAAGACATCTCACTGGTTTTAGCCATCATGAGATGTTTCTTGTGTAGCACCTTTGTCATGAGGTAGCTATTTATAGGCCATTAGTTTAACCAGCGATATTATTTTTCACTAAGTGGCAGAATTGCTTTCTAATAGATTTCAGCTGGTGTCATGACTTTCCATGGCTTTTTGCACCTCTCTATCTTCATATGTTTAATACTCTTCCCCTGTGTTATTTCTCATTATTACATGTAATTTAATTTATGGACAACTATTGTTTGATTCCTTTGCCTGTCAGTAGTACATCTAGAAATATATTTACTTAGAAAATTGGTGGGGTGTTCACTACTTATTTCACCTGATATATATATATATATATACTATAATATATATATATATAATATATATATATATATATATATATATATATATATATATATATATATATATATATATATATATATACAAATAATAATACATAATAAATAAATATAATATAAATATATAATATAAAATAATAATAAATAAATATATTAAATAACAGCTATAATAGAATATAATGTCTCCAACATCTACCAAGTCCCTTTGATGATGGATTTAAGAGGTTTACTGTTCCTGTATATCATATATATCTATAATTCGTCATTCAATTTACAATATCCATAATACAATATTGTATCATTACAATATCCATAACAACGTAAAGCCATGTAGATAGATTTTTAGAGGGGCCTTAAGACAGGGGTGGGGGGAGGTCACTTTAGCCAGCAGGATATGGTCAGTATAAACACTGCCAGGCGCCTGTATGGGAATGTTTGCACCCGGGTTACCCAAGACAGGCCAAAAAAAAGGGGTGTTTTGTTATGACGGAAACGTGAGGATTTTTTGAAAGGGAGAACTTGTACAAAGGGAGAGGTGATTATATCATCATGTGGTAAGATCTTTGGATTAGCATTAAATTCCCACAAGTACTAACAGCATCGCCTCCCGTATCCATCCACTTTTTAAGATACATAGGTCATATAAGAATATAACTATGTCTATTCAAGGGATAAGTCATTAGTATAAAATCCAGGCCTGATAAAGAGCAATGAACCGCATAGCAAATTTTTGAATGCCCCCCCCTTCTTCCCCCCATTCCCTTTCCAAAACCCAAATGAAAGAAAGGGGAAGGGCCCCAATTTCGGTTAAATAATATAAAAAAAACAAACTTGAAAGGTAACGCGGTGGCCGACAAATGATAGGCCTGCAGACCCTGCTAAAACATTTTAGCCACATCAGTAGAAAATGAAGGATGTGGGCTTCAAAAGCACCAGATCACAGACCAGACCGAAATAATCCCACTCCCCTCCAGACCCCGTAGTTTTCTTAGCAAAACCTTACTTACCCCTTTTTTCAAACTTCCGCTGCCAAAACCCAAAGCAACACACACAAAGGGATTTAGCGAAGAGAAGCCAAGATTGAGCTAAGTACATAGAAGGATTTGGTCTGGGCTCCATAGTCGCTGCTATGTTGGAAGATACAATGGCAAGATCCCCGAAAACCAAGTTTACCGAGCAAAGAAAAATTAAATAGGATTTTATTGAAAAAAAAATAGGAATAATGATATTGTGACAAGTCACACTGGGATTGGGAAGATCTATTGTCTCTTCCATGATAATTCCCCAAAACGGGAATGGATCACTGCACAGAAGAAATGGAATCCTTTCCCGTACAATGTGGTTTCTATACTTTACATTCCAAAGAAAAGCTTCAAACAGCAGCCAGCTCCAGTGGACAATCCCGTCTTAATCCTTCTGGCTTCTTTGCGGAGTCTGATAGAATAGATCATCCCCGGCTTCTAAACACTTTTCATTCTTTTGGTTTAAAGGACTCTGTTGTGTGCAAGTTTTCTTCTTATCTCTCTAACTTCCTCTAAACTTTCTCTCCTTGTGGTTCCAGAGGGCTCCATAATGGGTGATCTCCAGCTCACTGTACAGGCTAGGTCTACACGGCATTAGGCAAAAAACTCACTGAAACCAAATCCTAAAAATGTTAATAAAACTGAGTTTTTTCCACTGCCCGTCAAAAGCTGCTGATAAAATGTCAGTTTTTTTGGCACGTTTTGCGCTTTTTGCTGCTTTTTTTGGTGCGTTTTTTTTTTTTTGCAGAAATGCACAGCATTATAATTGCTATGGATTTCTGCCAAAAAAACGTGCTTTACATAGACTCCAATAGAAAATGTTTTGCCCTCCTCTGTCATTTTTTGCAACATTTCAAAAAACGACCAGCAGCAAAAATGAGCAGAAAAAATGTTCTGTGGAGACAACCGGAAGTATTTACCCTTAGGCCATGTTCACACGGCTTATTTTGACATGGTTTTAGACGAGGTTTTCGGAGCGTTTCCTCACCCAAAACCTCGTCCAAAACGCTTCCAAAACGCCCCCGGTTCATTTAATTGATTCCTATGTAAAACCTCGTTGTAGTTCACACACACGATGAGGTTTTTACACGCTTCTTTGAAAGCGCTGAAAAAGAAGTGTCATGTCAATTCTTGAAGCGTGTTTTTGGCGCGGTCTTTGCCGTGTTTTCGGCACGGTTTGCACCGTGGTTTTTGTCCTGGCTATTGTATGGGTGAAAACCTCGTGAAAAACCTCATCCAAAACCTTATCCAAAAGCTCGCCCAAAACCTCGCCGAGAAACACCTCTAAAACCTCTTCTGAAGAAGCGTGTTTCAGTCTAGGTTTTGGGCGAGGTTTTGGGAGCGGAAACGCTCCAAAAACCTTATCCAAACCGTCAAATAAGCCTGTGGAAACATACCTTTAAGCCTATGGGCCCTTTTTTTTAAGCGTTTTTTCAGCAGTTTGGGAAAATAAAAAAGGGCTGAAAAAACTACTGAAAATGTCAGTGCAGTGGAGACATAGCCTTAGGCAGAAGGTCAGCAGATTTAGTTTAGGTTACCATTTTTCTCTCCTTGTTGTCCAAATTGTTGCTTCTCGAAAAATTTCTCCTAGGGTACATCACTGAGGTCTAGTCTCTGCCATCATGTCTTCTCCATACTTCATCTTCAACGTTTCCGAAATATAACTTACTGTGTTGTCCCATCTTCTGTTTGCCACCACCCACCTTGGTGACTGGTACATGTAGCATTATAAAAGCTACTTTGCCTTCCTTTTCCCAGGGAGCATTGCCAATAAGATTTCCTACACAAGCTAGGGAACTCTACAAAGCGAACGTTTCTTCATTAAAACAGCATCAGACTGGTGTGCTTGGGGCCCCCCAGTAGAGTTGATTCTCCTACTCTTCGGCAACATGTCCATTAGGTTGGCCATTTTTGGATGTATTTGCGGCCAAAAAACTGTTGAGACCCTTTCTATATAAATGAACCTGTCGTCACCAAAACAAGTGCATTATACACCGGCCCACCATTTGAATGCGCCTAAGTAGGCGCATCAAATAGCTAGAATGAATGCTATATCCCCTGAATTATGCTATGCGCCTAGACTAGGCTCATAAATTTTACTATGAAAGGTAACCAGTCACCAGATTTTTGACAAGTTCATTCATTCAGGTGCAATATACACTCATTTAATGCACCTTAAAACTGGCGTGGAGGCGCCTCTTTTGGCATCTTCAACCCTTCTGAAATAGAACCTATTTTGCTGCCCTGTCTTCTGTTGCGGGCCATATAATATGATGTGGCGGGCCAGGTATGTCCCCACGGCTTTGACAGGGTATAACTGTCCATAAATCATACATTTGGCTGGGGTAAATGGTACACGTAGCATTATAAAAGCTTCTTTGATTTCTCACACTAGCTAGAGGGTTCTACAAAGAAAAACAATGTCTCCAGCTTCAGAATGGGGTGCTTGGGGCCAACCAGTAGCTTTGATTCTTAGGCTAGGTCTACACAGCATAGGAAAAAAAACTTGTCAGAAACCAAATCCTAAAAACCACTTTGAACCTGAGAGTTTTGTCAGTTTTTTGTCCAGATCAGCTGGGTTTCCGACCAGTTTTTTGGGGGTGGTTTTATTTTTTGTTGAGTTTTGGTTGTGGTTATTTGGGCATATTTTCAGGCAGTTTCACTGGCTTTTAAAATGTATATGCCTTGTTTAAACACTTGGGCAGTTTTTCAGCAGATCCATGATAAAAAAAAACGCAAAACCCTGTCCACAAACCCGCCCAACGGTTTATATAGACTTCAGTAGTAAACTTTCTGCCGGACTCCAGCAGAATTTACAGCATGTTTTAAAATCTGGCGGACTTGAAAAAAAAAAGAACTGTGTAGACTACAGGTCTTTTTTTTGTATTGAGGTCTATGTGAAATGTTTTCCATTGGATTTTCAGCAGTTTCTGAATACTAAAGCGGACAAAAATCCAATGGAAAACCTGTGCTGTTTAGACATAGTCTTAGGGCCACCAGTGGAGTTGATTCTTGTGGTCCACCAATGGATATGATTCTTGGTGCCCACCTGTGGAGTTAATTCTTGGGGTCCACCAATGGAGATGATTCTTGGTGCCCACCTGTGGAGTTAATTCTTGGGGTCCACCAATGGAGATGATTCTTGGCGCCCACCTGTGGAGTTAATTCTTGGGGTCCACCAATGGAGATGATTCTTGGTGCCCACCTGTGGAGTTAATTCTTGGGGTCCACCAATGGAGACGATTCTTGGCGCCCACTATTGGAGTTGATTCTTGAGGACCACCAATGGAGATGATTCTTGGCGCCCACCATTGGAGTTGATTCTTGGTGGACAACAGAGGAATTGAATGTTGGGACCCATCAGTGGAGTTGATTATTGGAGCCCATCAGTGGAGTTGATTATTGGAGCCCATCGGTGAAGTTGATTTTTGGCGCCCACCAGTGGAGTTGATTCTTGCAGCCCATCAGTGGAGCTGATTCTTGGGGCCTACTAGAGAAGATGAATGAACTTTGACTATAATAGTCCTCTGGCTATGACTAAAAGCACTTAAGTGCTCGAAACACATCAGCTGTAATGTCTCTCTGATATTATGTGCATGTATTTTATGGCATCTCAGAAAAGAAGGACGATATTTTACTGTCCCACATGCATCTGGGCTGACCAATTTGGACTTTCTACTATTTTGGTTCTCCATGTTTCTTAGTCTGAAGGTATATGCATTAGCAGTTGGCATACAAAATAATCTTCTTTTTGATACCGAGTTAAGCTGGCTAATATTTCTTGTTATTTATGACATGACTGCCCTTACCTTACATGACTCGTGCTTTCTGCCTCTCTTTCTCTAACTTTCTCCCTGAATAGCAGTTTAAATCTGCTATTCTCAATGACCTACACTGCCCAGGGGCCCACCGGAGGTTTTCCCTGCTACACCATGGGCCAGTAAGAGCCTGCCTTAAAGCTTTACTTTAAAAAATGCAAGAGTAAATTCTGGAGAAGGGAAGGAACATAAGAACTTCATGTTGCCTCATAACTGCTACCCCAATTGATTTCATTCCTACAAAATAACCAGATTCTGTGGAAGAGCAAAGATCACAGCAACGGCCTTAAGAAGGTCTCCAAAAAGCAGGGAAAAAATTATAGGTACTTCCCAGAATGCACTGCTGCCAGTGTTTCTGTTAGGATTATTACGTGTTTATACTTTGGAGAGTATGATAAGGAATCTTTTAAGGAATTAACTTAGCGGCTTCGGCTGTTTTTCCTTTCCCACAAAGCAATGTTTACATTACTCCATTAGAGACTTCCTGGTGGCTTATGGGTGACACAGCGGTGGATATGGAGGAGGTACTCAGTGACACCTGGCTGGAAGCAGGCCTGACCGGACAGATTAAGGTTTCCATGAATACTAAAAGTCTCCAGATCTGGTAAGTTTCTGGGCACATTGATTTCTATACTGTTTGGTTAATTGAACTGGTTACTGCCGTAGCTTTGAATGTAGTCATACTGAATTTTTGAGCAGTATTTTTACACCATTGGGACTCTTATAGGAAACTCGCAGCCAATTTCACTTGTGGTTTCAGCTCGGATAATGGTTTATTTTACTTTAGGCTTCTATTTATAATTGGATTAGTGTACAGGTAGCCTTGGCAATTAGTGGTCTATACATTGACAGGCAAATGTCAAACTCTTTTTTTACTGAGGAATACATGTACTATGGTGTCCTCAAAGCTACTCTGGAGGGCCTTCGAAGGTGGCTAGAGTACCTGGGTGGAGCTTCAGAGCTGTGCTACCGTCCATGACAGTGGTGTGGAGGTGTGCGCCGGAGCTCCGAATACAAAATGTCGCCCGCTCTCTGTGCTGATGTCACCACCTCTGCCAACTGCTAGCTGCATCTTCTGGGTACAGTGCAGAGCAGGTCCTCCTGCGTCCAGACCTTGTCCATCCCTACTCACTGTGTGTGAACTTCCAAGGGCCACAAAAAAGGATGAGATGGGCTGGATTTTGCTCAGGAGCCTAGAGTCTTACACACATTCTAAAGGCGTGCCTCCCAAGTGTCCCTCTTTTGGAGGTGCAGTCCTTTTTTTTTTTAACCAGAATTCCCTTGTCCCTCTTTGCTCCTTAAAGGGGTTGTCTCACTACATTGATTCATCTCACCTCATTCCTGTTTTCTTTGTTTTACTTTGAATTCAGGGGCGGGTTTACTGGCTTCTACTAGGCTGCAGTAGAAGCCAGGTCTGTAGCTATAGCAACCAGTGCTGGCAGCCTATCAGGAGAGAGCAAACAGGTCTGTAGCTATAGCGACCTCAGGAGCTGATGCAGGCCATACAAGAGGGGATAACTAGGAATAGGTAGGACACTGTTAATGAACATATATTGCAAAGTGACTTGTTTTTGCAAGATCTTTAACATAAAAAGCAGCAATCCTTGTAGTGAGATAACTCCTTTAAGTATGTAATTGTATACTTGGATATATATGTTTGTTCTGTTTGAGACACATTATGCTTGAAAATGGCTCCATAGAGGACCCGAAACATAGCTTGTATTGACTTTGATGATTAAATCAACCTTTTATTTATATTGGTGGTGCTCCTTTTTTTCCGTTTTTTGCATTGTGGAGGCTTGAGGTCTTAAAGGGGTTTTATCCTTTCATTAAATGGTCTTCAGAATAAGGGGACAGTGAAAACTTTGCAATTGGATGTCATTAGCAAAGCTGTCTTGTATTCACAGTATTCCTTATCTTGTGTTTTTGTTTACACTGATATCCAGTCCTGGTCGAATCCCTCCGGATCCCTCCTCCTTGCATTTCACTAGCTGAGAGCTCATTTACATTCTGTACAGCCCCCGGTCATATTCACGGAGCTGTGTCTCTCACTCAGAGTAAAGGACCGTCACATTTTCACTTTATACAGGCAGAAGAAACAGAATTACACTGAAGGGCTTACACACTCAGGAAACAGCACAATTTGTGTCAATCCCTGCCTGACACAGAGTTAGGGGCCGTAGCATTTTCTCTCTCCCACACCCAGCAGAAACCGACTGCAACAGATTCTACAATGAGAAAACATAACAGTTTTGTCCCGGTGCCTAACTCTCCTGCATAGAAGCGAGATCTGTGCTGTTCATAGAGCATCTCCAGCTGTGAGAGGAGAAGAGTTCAGTTGCTCGGTCTAGATTGAATGCAGCCTGTGGTATGTATACAGCTCTTACAAAATAAGACTGCAGGGAGAGACACAGTGACATGTGGACTCAGAGGGGGGGGAGTCTCGGGAGCCAGCATGCACAGTGAAGGGGGGGATGATGTCACCCAGCAGGGAGGGGAAGAAACGCCCCTGCATTTCCAGAGTTGAGAAGCTGAGAGCAGTGTGAATCAGCTGAACTAAGGAAGCGATACATCCCCTTTAAGGTATGTTCACACGGCGTTTTGAATATTCAATATTCATAAAATGCATCCAACACACATCCAACACTTAAGTGCATGTTTGGATGCATTTTTGTTGCAGCAGGAACGTACCCTAGAGTTTTAAATAGGGCGTCTTCTGCGTTAAACGGATCAAGAATCAACATGACAATTCTTTGAAAGGATCCAAAAGATGCATCCAAAAGACGTAAGTAAACATGCATCGGAGATCACTCGTCTGAACGCCAATGCGTGTTTTACATTGAAAGCAAAGTAAATCACACTGCACGTTATTAGATGCATGTTTGGGTCTGTTTAGCGTCAGAAACACGGATCCAAAAACGCCATGTGAACATCCCCTTACTCTGAAGCTTACACACCTGGTTTACTTTAGTTATATTTAGAGGTCCTGTTTCCTTGGAATTTTTTTTTTAGCTAAACAAGTGACATGACTGTCCGTTCCATCAATAAGCACAAATGACCATGTCTGAAAATGGTCACAGAGATCTTGTGACCGGACAACTTGGACATTAATCTGATCATTGTCTTACCTCGAGATAAGTGATGCCAAGCAGTTTTAGCAGCTGCTATAAACAATTAAGTAAATAATAGCACTGTATGCAGTGACACTAAGGCTATGTCATAGTCATCTATAATGCAAACGAAAAATATGTGAAAATACATTTTTTTATATCTTCTTATAATTTATTAAATCACATATTTATCGATATTTAGAATCCTCTGAAAATCCGACTAAGCCTAGTGCTGTGTAGACCTCAATAGAAAATCCGTAGCAGTCTACACAGCCCGGGTTTTCTATTGAAGGCAACGTCCATCCGGCGGAAGATAGAACATGTTCTATCTTCCGCTGGATTCCCATAGCCTCAGTGTACTGGGCCGCTGGGAATCCAAAATCTGACAGCAATGAACTAAAAATACTATCAGATTTATGACAGTAATTTATCTTAAAGGGGTTTTGCCACAAAGTAAAACTGACGTGGGAAGTTTGAAAATGAAATAACAAGCATTTTCACCATTCATCATTATTAAAAATTCTGCACCGTTTTTGTTTTAGCTGCTCCTTTAGTGATCCATTGTTTACAGCTCCTCTCCAGGGGATACGACCAGGGCTGTGAGCTCCTCAGTCCTGGTCGCACATGCTCAGACATCACCTCTCTTCTCAGGTAGCGACTGACTGTTCAAACCCCAGGTGCTGTTATTCTACTCCTGTCCTTTGGACTAGTTAATAATAAGTCAAACAGTGCAAATAAATACAAAAATAAACCTCAATCAGCTATATGTATTGATAAAGAGGGAAAAAAAAAATCCACAGGTTAAGTTCCTGTAGGGATTTGAAAAAAGGCCCCCTTTGCTGTAAAGAAAAAATGTTACCTCTGGCTACATTTAGTCCCAAAACAGCTCTATGATAAAACCTTTTATTTTCACTAGAGAAGGAAAGGCGGTGATTCACCTGCGGGGTACATGATAAAATTCAAACAAATCCCACCCCCCCTTTTGACACAAAAGGGAAAGAGGGGATGCAGAAGGTAAAATAATTTGGCAAAAACCCCTTTAACTATGTAGACATAGCCTAAATAAGGCTTAGGAAAAAAAAGGTTTTTTATCATTAAAAGGGGGTGTACTGTTTTGGACAATAAAATGATCAAAAGGGTACATGTATAACAGGGCTGGACGAATTTTTGGCATCTTAAGCCATATCAGGACAGCCCCTTCATACTTTTTAAAAACTCCCCCCCGTCACCCGGGGGCCCTTACATAGCGTTTTCGGAGGGGGGGCGCACTGACCTAGTATTTATAGCTTCTTTACGCATTCTAGCGGCGATTTACTCTAAACAGGTAGAGCACTTTCAAAGTTTTTTAAACTGATCCGAACTGTCCCCCGAGCCTAGAATTTGCCGTGTTTTGACCCACTGTTTAGGCTTCAAAAAATCAGGCGAATTCTTTACTAATGTTAGGCACATGTTAACGCCAAATTTCATATGTCGCCCAAAGTTTCCCCACCAGCAATCTGTTGCAATTTAAGGAATCGGGCAGTAAGTTTTCGTTTCCTGTCACCACCTGGGAGAAACAAGGAATATGGTCCTTTTGAGACATTGGTTTATAAGGCTTTCTCCATCACAAAAAAAATATTTTTTCAGTTTTTTTCTTTTTTCTAAAAAAAAGCAGAAAAAATTACCAAAACCACCAAAGACTTTAAGGCTATGGTCACAAGGCGTATTATGGGACGTATTTCACGCCGTACTGCGAGACTTATGGGTGAAATCCGTCCCATCATTAGGGTAATCCACATTTCCCAGGGAGAACTATGGATTCCTCTCCTCTCCCCGCCCAAAATACGGCGAGCGGGGAAAAAGTGACATGCATATTATCCGCGGTATAGCCGGGGAAAAAAATTCAGGGGGCCGGCGAGCTGCCGCCCCTCCACACCCCGCCCCCCGCTGCCAAGCACACGGCATAATTGCGGGCCACATTCGTCCCGCAATTACGCCGTGAGTCAGACATGTGAACATATCCTGAATTCCCATCTGCACTTTTTCCCCCTTAAAACCATTCTCAACTCTGCCCTTCTTATCCCCCCTTCCCCCGTACTCCCCCCTCTCCCCTCCAAACCCTTTTCAGGGCTACCAGTACTCAGCGAATTCATTTCAAGTTGCTAACCCTGACCTAAAAGGCCTCCAAAACCTCCCCCCATCATCTCGGGCCCAAACCCCCAGATTTTTCCTCTCACGCAACCTCCCCTCCTCCAGGACCTTCTTCTCTGCTCCCCCTTTCAGTCCTCACACAACATCTCCAAGCTTCTCTCGTGCTTCACCCCCACTCTGGAACCACTGCCCAAAAATATAGACCCCTCTCCTTCACCCCTTCAAAAGCAACCGAAAACCCCTTTCTTTTGGGTTTTCCTATAACCCACAAATAACCCTGCTGCCCCATAATACCCCCAAACATTTTCCCCTCTCCTCCTGTCTCTTCCCTCCTCCTTGTAGATAGTAAGCCTTCGCGGGCAGGGTCCTCTCTCCCTCTGTACCAGTTACAAGTCATTCAATGTCATTATTGTACACACTTGAAATATCATGTATGTGACCCCCCTCGAATGTACAGCGCCATGGAATCAATGGCGCTTTAAAATAAATGTTAATAATAATAAAATAATAATAATAATAATAATCCTAAGGGCTTGTCACACACGACGTTTTGGGATCCGTTTTTGAATGCGTTTTAGGGATCCGTTTTTAACCGCGAAAACTGGATGCAAACTGCATCCAAAAGCAGATCCGAAAACGCAACAGCTGATCCTTTTTTGAATGCTAATTGGATGCGTTTTGCATGCGTTTTAGGGATCCGTTTTTGGACCCGTTTTTTCAATGCTTTATTTAAATCAACCTATCAAACTGAAATTTTAAATATAATATAACCTATCAATGACCAAGAAAAAACCCTTTTTTACCTAGTGTCCAATCAACTGTACATACACCTATGATTTTAGAACCCGCCCCCCCTTTTTTTTTTTAAATCAACCAATAGTTTCAAACCCACCCCATGTAAATTAAAATTAATAACAATCATTTATAAACTAAATCATTTATAAACTAAATATTTATAAACTAAATATATATTTAGTATATATATATATATATATGTATTTATATAAATATACATTTATATACTATTTATATCATTTATATATATAATTATATATAATTTATATACATTTAAATAAAATATATATTTATATACATTTATAAACAAAAATATAACCCAAACATAATATAAAAATTTTAAATTAATTTAAATCCAATGCGTTTTACGGAATGCGTTTTTGGCATCGAAAGCGGATCCAAAACGCACCCAAATGTATGCTGCGCTTTTAGATCCGCTTTCAGGATGCCAAAGCGCACTCCATTATTTCCTATGGGATTTCTCTTGCGTAAAACGCAAGAAGAATTGACTGTCAATTCTTAAAACGATCCGAAAAGCGGATCGCGAAAAGCGCATCGGCAATCACTGGGTGTGAAACAGCGATGCGCTTTTGCCATTGAAAGCAATGTTAATCACATTGACAAAATTTTTTGATCTGTTTTACGATCCGTTTTACGGATCCGTGAAACGGATCACAAAGACGTCGTGTGAACAAGCCCTAATAGTAAAAAAGTTCTGTAGTCGCCACAGAACGTCTTTTTTCTGCAGGTTTTTTTTTTTGATGGTCGATTTTTAAAACTTGTTGCCAAAAATTACAGAGCAGGGCAGAAAATGTACTATTAGAGTCTATGTAAAGTGCCAGCTGTTTTTTTGGTGCATTTTTTTACAGAAATCCACAGCAAATATAATGCTTTTTATTTCTGCAAAAAAAAATGCTTGTAAAAAGGCGCCAAAAAATGCAAAACTCGCCAAAAAACTGACATTTTTTCAGCAGCTTTTGATAGGCAGTGGACAAAAAACCCAGTTTTATGAATGTTTTTAGGATTTGGTTTTCAGTGAGTTTTTTGTCCAGTCCCTTTAGACATAGTTTAAAATGTTCAGAGTCCTAAATGAAACCCCCCCACTCAAATTGACTCAAAATTCCCTAATAGAGTATATAAAATAGTTTTTCTAAACTGCTTTTTAGGGGTTTTCTCAGATTTGAGAAAATCCTGTATTTTTTTGGGGATGCTGAAAAATAAAAAAAAATAACCAGCCTCACCTCAAACCGATTCACTCTGTGTAAAATGAGGCCGCCAAAAAATGTTGGAGCGTAAAGGGAGAGCGAAATGCATCAGCCAGGTCAGGTCCTTGCCGTTTCGTCTAGTACCGAAAAATGTGTTGAAAAAGGGTTATGAATGGTCTGATGTGATTTCTTGGTGCCTCTCACCTCCCTTAAACTTTCCGGGATTTGGGGGGGGGGGGGGGGGGGGGGGGGGGGTGGGGGGGGGGGGGGGGGGGGGTTTCTTTCACATAAAGTTCCCACAGACTTTGGTTACAAGAATTTGGCATCAATGTGTGATGGACCCAAAAGGACATCCACTTTTTTTCCCTTTTCTGTGCTTTTCCCAGTCTCTCTCTCTGAAAAAAAAAAAAAAAAAACCTGCTGATGACCTCTGTGATACTTTTAGCTCATTGGCCCTTCCGCTGAGACCTTTCCCGCTTGAAGCCTCAAAAATGTAAGGTGTTATTTTAAAAGTTAAAAGTGTGAGGGGGGACTGTTTAAATCCCAATTAAAAATTGGGATCCCCTAAAGGGTTTTGGGGCGTTTCCCGGGGGGACCCAAACACCTGTTGTGAATTTTGCTTTTTTTAGAAATCAGCAAGTTGTGAAAAAAAGGTACTGAAGCATTGAACATTTGGACATTTTGCTTTTTTCTAAAAGGAAGAGTTGGGCCATGTAGTTATTTAAAAAAAAACTCAAAAAAAAATTTATTTTTCATCCTGAAATTTCAAAACCAAAAAACCCAATTTACCCCTAATTTTTTTGGAAGTTTTTGGGGTGCTAACCTATAAGGATATATATATCCTTATAGATCAGCAGTGTGTATATTTACATATAACCTATAACAATTTTTCAAAAGGGAATTTGGAAAGGGTTTGTGGGAAGATGAAGAAATCAGGCTTACCTTTTAGATTGGAAAGGGGTTTGGCCCACCCCAACTTTTTTTTAGACTGTTTAGCTGGCGGCTATACTCTTCTAAAATCAGAAGAAATCTCTGGGCAAGGAGACGTCAGCAAGGAACTGTGACCATGACATGACCTGGCAGGGCGACAGTGTTTTCTAGACTGTATGCACTGTGGTACAATGGTTCATAGTCAATACTAAAAAACTTCCCTTTTAAAATTATAGCTCTTGCTTCCCCCCGCCCCCCAACCCATAAATTCGGGTTAACCCTTGAAGATCTGAGCCTACGGGAAAGAAATTCTGCAGAAATTTTTAAACCCAAGTTTTGGGGACTGGGTTTTTTATAAATTTTCCCCCATCAAAAATAGGTTAAGCATCCTCCATTTCCCTGTAGTCTGATTGTGGAGAAGGTCTGGGATGCTCGGGGCGGCTGGAATGTGGTGGGATGTGCAGGCTCCTCATTCCTGGTTGTAGATCGGGCAAGCAGAGCCGCGTTTAATTTGCCCCTCAAAAAGGGGTCGGGGGTTTACAAAATTTGGGGAGACAGGAGAAGTCTGATGACTCCCACTCTCCTGAGGCAGCTTTAGATCCTTCTTCCACACATGGCTGTCAGTGATGCATACTTCTGTCTGTCCATCCACACCTGGGCACATATGCAAGCTCTTGCCCTTGTCCTCAATTCATTGTGTCCCTGGGTTCTGCTACCTGACCCCAGAATGAAGACTCGTAAGTCTCGATAACAACCCAAAGAAGAAAAAAATCTGTTAGTAAACATCTACCCCGGTAAAATTAATTCATATAGGCCCCTTTAAACCCATATACTATCAAAGACATCAATGGGAAAAAGGGAATTCATAAAAAAACTGCAGCAAAGGTTTTTCTCTCACTAAAATCCTTTCCCTAAAATCCACCTAGTTGGATGCCCTCCATGTTGACCTAGTTTACGGGGCCCTTATCTGGGAAAAACCCTTTGCTACCAGTAAGACGGTTTTTGTGTTTGCCCATACAACCAATTCGGGAGCCCCATACAACCAGACCCCCATAGAAACCCAAAATTTAAAAAACCCATTTTAGAAGAGTTTTAAACCCCCGGACGTTATTTTTTTTGGACAAAGGCTCGAAAATTTTTCCGGGGGGATAAAAATTTTAATTTTAACTGGAAGAAAAAGGGCGCGGCTGAAACCTTAAAAAATTTTACCCCTCAAAAATTCGGGGGAGGTCAAGTGCTCACCTTTTTTGGGGCCCTTAACATAAAACCTTTTACAGAACGCCCAAATTTTCGCTTGAAAATCCACAGGGGGTGGGTTTTTAAATTTCCCAAACCTTGCTCCAGTTTTTCCCGCTTCAGGACTCCATTTTGGGACGGTTTTAAATTTAAACAAATTTTTTCCAAAATTTTAAAAATTTTAAGTTCTTAAATAATGGAAATGTACATCTAGAGCGCTTTAAAGACAAAAAAAAATACAAATTTTAAAAAGGGTTTAAAAACAGTACGCGATTCGCGAGTGTACAAACTCGCTTCCTCAGCCATCTGAATTAGTATTAGTATTTTTACGTCTTTTTTAGCGCTCTAGATGTACCTTTCCATTTTTTTAAAAACCCCTTTAAAGGGTTTTTTAATTTCGATACAAATTAAAACCCCATAGAAACTAATCGGGTAATTGGGAAAACCAAAGGGGAAATCCCCAAAGCAACCAATAAAAAAGCCCATAGCAACCATTCAAAAAACCCCATTTTTCCCCGAAAGGGAGCTCATACAACCAATCGGGAAACCCTTTGCAAAAAATTTCAGAGTTCATAGCTAACCCAATCAAAAGCCCATAAAACCCAAAACCCGGGGAGTTTAAAGCAACCAATCGGAACCCCCCATAGAACCCATCAGGTTAAATAAAAACCCAAAGAGCGCAGTTTTAAATTTTTTTTCCAGAGCCCAATAGGGAAAAAAAAATGAGCTTGGTTTGGGGTTGTTTAAGACTGTGTTTGGGTGTCATGTCCCATGACTTCATGGTTCTTTTTTTTCAGTTTTTAAATTTTTTCCTTTTAAATCCCAATTACATTGTTTTTTAAAGGGTTTGGGTCCCTCTCTTTTTTCCTGTTTTGTGTGCTCTAAAGGTTTTTTCAGCCCCTCCCTCCTTCTACTTTTCCCCCTTCTTTCTGTCTCGGGAAACCCAACTGTTTTTTAATCTCTGCATCATTTTCTTTTAAGTTATCATCTTTTCACCTATTTACTTTGGGTAAACTACAAAAATTCGCCTGGAAAAAAACCCTTTTTTGGTTTTTTCTTTACACCCCGGGAGCAGTCGGGGTTTGTCACTGTCTGAAAAGGGATTACTGAATTTAATTTTTAATTTTTAATAAAGACCTTCCCAAATTGCAAAATGGACCAAATTTAATGCCCAAAACTTGCGTCAGCGTATTGGGTCAAGAAAAAGTAAAAAAGATGGTTTAGAAAACAATTAAGCTCACATTTCCACAAGAATTACCAACTTAAAAAAGCCCCCAGGGTTGGGACAGTGAAAAGGAACTTTGAGTCGGGCAGTTAAATTTGCAGCTTCTGCTAAAAAAAAGAGTTTTAAAATCATTTTTCAAGTTTTCCCCTTTATCCCCCCATCTTATATCCTGCCCTTTTGTTACAAATTGGGGCTCCCAGGCACCCATTTCCCCGGTGACCACCCTGGGAGCGGGCAAAAAAAAAGGGAAAATTCCCTACTCCCACAACCTAGTGAGAGAAAAAACAAGACGCCTGACTCCCCCCCTTCAGGGAAAGGTCAGAGAGAATTTTGGAAAGCAAAAAAAAGTGAAATTTTATTTTTCCAAAGGGAAACTGATAAAGGGGAAAAACGGCTTAGTTATTTTTCCCCAAACATCTCCCGGTGCTTTTTAATGAAACACTAGGGAAAAAAGAACCAAAGGACAACACCCCTTGGCAATGTTTTTAACATTTAAAACCTTTAAAAAAGTTCTGATTTTTGTGATTTTTTAAACAGAAGTTTAAATTTCCCCCAGATTCTTACAAGAATTCCCTCATCTTCCAGCCCTTAATTTTGAACGGGGAAAACCTGATTTTTTGAAACTAAGCCCAAAAATTAATGTAAAGAACCACACGACTGAAAAAAACAACCTATTTTTCCCCCAAAATTCAAGGCTTTTCCAAAAAGATCATCTAAGTCACGATCTTAAGATATTTACGCTCAGGAACAGTTTAAAGAGAAAGGGGGCCGAAAGCTGGGCTATTAGAAAACGGGAAAGAATTTCCCACAAAAAAGGGGCATCTGGGGGAAGCAAAACAGAAAAAAAAAAAGGGCTTTTAAAGGAAGCAGAAACAGAAAGCAAAAGAGCCGGGGATGGAAACTCTGCAAAAAAACCAATGTAAAACAGGGCCCCGCCATGGAAAATTAAAGGTTCTAGAACAAGGCTAGGGGGAAGTGAAGGAAGCAGCTCCACCTTTAAAGTTCAGGGGGGCTGAAGAAACCCTGATAAGCGAAAAAAGAGACTAGTGTTTAAGAAAAACCAGCAAATCCTGAATGCCCCCAAAACTTTCCCTACCGTTCAGTTTTTTCCTCCAATGAAACCCAAAGGAAAAGTTCCTTTTTCAGACCCCGATTAAAGGTAAAATACAGCCCCCTACCCCCCAGCTGCATCCTGTGTCTCCTTCACACATCACAAGGGCACCAAGGTCATACCCCTCTGAAACCCTCAAATTACAAGGGTTTCCCAAAGGTCCAAATCAATATCGCAAGTGCCCAGCCCCTGGGCAACCACCGATCCAGCTTCACATATAATCGAATGTAAAAAACCCGGGCCCCTTTCTTTTAATGCCTATGCGCTCCAAAATGTCCCCATTTCCTTAATAAAACTAAACCCCTAACAACATGGAAACAGGGACTACTCAGCCTACAATTACCTGCCTGAAGTCAGAAAGGTCAACAAGTCAAAAGTTTGCAAGGGGTTTTGGTCCCCCCCGTGATCTTTCTTAAAACAGGGCCCCCCCAGGGTTTTTATGAACAGGCCAGAAACTAAGATCCCGGGAAAAGTGCCTTCAGAAAGGCAATTATGTTATTTGGCATTACACTGCCCGAAAAATGGGCCCGCAATCCGATGGCTCGGCCCCCAGTCCCCAGAAATTTTCCCCCGGGGGGGGGGAATCAGAGCTGTTCATATTGCAAATCCCCGTGGGAGGTTTTAGTGGGCTGCTTGGAAGAGATTTTGAACGGGGCTATGGCCCGTCCAGAACCAAAAGAGAATTACTGTTTTCACGGCTTCAAATTTCCCAAAAAAACTCCGACAAGGACAATGAGAAATTCAAGAAAATCAGTGAAACTACCCCTTTTAGCTTCAGTTGGCCAAAAACAGACACTCAAATTAAATGGCCCCAGTTACCTGGGGCAATGTCGTGGGGGTAAAACCCCAAAAGTTTCCAAACTGCCCTTTCAACAAATTTAAGAAAAGTGGAAAAGCCCTCGGGTCAAGATACAAAAGGAGTACCACGTTTCCTTTCCTCCAAATTTCCTAATTCTGTGAGTTCATAAGGAACATTGCAGGGTTCCAAGGAAAGACCCCCCAAACTTCTTCTACAGTGAGTCTGTTGGGCCCCCCTCATCTCCCCAAGTATGACAGTCCACCTTAACTACAGGAATCCAAAAGGACCAGGCCGTAAAAAAGATGACATTTTTTCCCGCACCCACATAATTTCCGGGGTAAGGCAGTGAATGGGAAAATTTTAAAAACCCAAACGTTTAACCCAAAATTTATAAAAGCCACAATCCTTTTCAAAAAATGCACCGGCTTCAAAAGAAACCCCCCTTCCCTGAATTCAAAGAGCTTCTGAACAAAATTTGGGGTTTTTACAAATGTTTTGCTTCCAAAAGAACATTTTGCTAAAGATTGTAAAGCTGTTATTAAGTGCATTGGATGTGACAGTGTTGACCATGTGCAAGCACTTCATCCATCTCAATACAGCATGGAGCCATCCTCCCAGTCCTTCATCAACAGTGAAGTCATAGACTACCGGATAAAGGTACATGTCTTTGGCAACACCCCCTCTCCTGCCGTAGAAAATCTATGGACTAAAGAGAACGCCCAAGCGGGAAAGAGAAGGAGTTTGGGATCCGACGCTCGTCAGTTTGTTGAGAAGAATTTTTATGTGGATGATGGACTTAAATCCTTCCCTACCAGCAAAGAAGCTTTGATCTCCTCACCAAACAAGGAAATGCTGTCTAGTGCAAACCTCAGACTCCACAAGATCGTCTCTAACAGCCCCCAGAGGAAAAGGATTGCATTTCCCTTGGTTGATCATGCTACCAATTTAAAGGGCCCTTAATTTTGGCTCTGATTCCTCTCCCTTTCCCAGTGCATCCTAGGTTTACTGTGGGACATCAACAAAGACATGTTTACATTCCGAGTGTCACCCTGTGACAAACCTTTCACTAAGCAGGGAACCTTGTCTGTCTTTAACAGTGTCTATGACCCTCTTGAATTCATAGCTCCAATCACCATTCTTGCTGCTGTTAGGAAAGAAGTTCATGTCTTCATAGCTGCAGTAGCTTACCTGAGGATGTCTGGAGAGGACAGCAAGCCACACTGTGGATTTCTCTTAGGAAAAGCCAAGTTAATTCCAAAACCTGCACATTCTGTCCCAAGACTCGAAGTTTGCACAGCTGCCCCAGCAGTAGATATTGCTGAAGTTATAAACATCTCTACTGACCTCAATCCAGCTGATCGCGGAACAAGATGTTCTCCTGCCTCAGGTCTCATTGATCACATGTGGGTGACTACTCCAAGTTTCTTGTTTCAGGACTCACTACCTACCGATGCCAGTTACGATTTGGTGGACCTGAATCTGACAAGGAAATTAGACCGACAAGTTCTACGCTCTATACCATAGTGGTTCCTAAGCTAAGGATCAAGACATACCGCTTTCAGCGTTTCTCACGATTGGGAAAGACTCACAAAAGTGGTGGTTAAGGGGGCTAAAGGAGGCTGACACTTAAAGAAGGGAAATCTACTTTCAGAACTTTCCATCTGTACCATTCCCCATAACATGTACCACTGGATTTACCATGGGTTGGTGGAAGTGTTGGCATGTTGCGGCTTCCCCAATCCGAAGATGGGTTCCTCTTGGATTTTGTTTCCCATTGGATTACTTTCTTCGGAATGTACTGTTATAGAATATTATCTAGACTTCAACTGTTGATATTTTGCATGCTTCTCTCTTTCTTACAGGTTCAGAGAACATTTGTTATATTGTATTATAGTGAAATCTAAAGATTTCAGACGGGGAGTGTCATGTCCCCTGACTTCATTGTTAATATTCAGTATTTTAATTTCTTATTACTGCTTTTTCATTGTTCTTACGTTTTTCCTTCTCATCTTTTCCCGTATGTGTGCTCTGAGGTATTCAGTCCTCCCTTCTTCTAGCAATTTTCCATCTTTCTGTCTCATTGAAGCACTGTATATCACCTCTGCATCCGCTCTGTAAAGTTATCATCTTTTCACCTACTATTTTGGGTGTAAACTAAAGATTCGACCTGGAATAAACCTGTTGGTTTTCATACACGCCGGAGCAGTTGAGTTGTCGCTATCTGACAAGATTACTGAAGTAAGTTTACAGTTTAATACAGACTTCCATTACTACATGGGCCTATTGAATGTCCACACTTGCTGTCAGCGTATTGGAGTCAGAATAATTGGTTTCTATGAGGGCTGATTGGCTGCTATGGGCAACAAAGACAGTCTTACAACTAGACAGTTTTCATACATAAGGTCAGTATCATTGTACAACTGGAACATCCCCTGATCTACAATTACTGTCAGTACCTACATCAAAGGGGCTGCTGACAACTCAAATACTGGTTGGTTAATAGGCAATGAGTACACAGTCTATTGTATGAGGAGGCCCTCGATTTTTAAACGGAGTAATTGATTAGGTCAAGGAACTGTAGTTGCCAATAATGTTGAGAATGAGTGGGTCTTAGCTTGAGGGGGCCCACCCAGGTATAAGAAAATTACACTGTTTTGTAGATACTGGGGCTTTTCTGCTACTATGTGGGCTCTATAGCACTATATTTATACCTCAAATTATTGCTAGCCAGGGCCATTTTAACCACAGGACAAAGGGTTCAACTGCAATGGGCACCTCCCCAGCATGACATGGGGCTGGAGTTGAGAATTCAAATGCAAATCCTGTTCCCTGGTGCTCTCCCCTTCCTTATATGGGGCAAGTAGGATGTGTCATATCTGCTGCCAATCCCATCTCTATACACAGTCCAGGAGGGATGTGTCATGTCTGCTGATCCTTCCCTCCTTACACAGTGCGGAGAGATGTGTCATGTCTGCTGCTCCTCCTCCTCCTTACACAGTACAGGAGAGATGTGTCATGTCTGCTGCCCCTCCCCCTCCTTACACAGTGCAGGGGAGATGTATCATGTCTGCTGCCCCTCCCCCTCCTTACACAGTCAGGGAGAGATTGTTAAGTCTGTCCCCTCCTCCTCTTACACAGTGCAGGAGAGATGTGTCATGTCTGCTGCTCCTCCCTTCCTTACACAGTGCAGGAGAGATGTGTCATGTCTTCTGTCCCTCCTCCATATACAGTGCAGTAGAGATGTGTCATATCTGCTGCCCCTCCCATCCTTACACAGTGCAGTAAAGATGTGTCATATCTGCTGCTCCTCCTCCTCCCTTTCTTCACACAGTGAAAGGGGGGATGTTCATGTTGCTCCTCCTCCCCTTTCCTTACACAGTGCAGGAGAGATGTGTCATGTCTGCTGCCCCTTTCCCCTCCTTACAAAAGTGAGGAGGAGAGTGTTCATGTCTGTGCCCCTCCCCTCCTTTCACAGTGCAGGAGAGATGGTCATGTCTGCTGCCCCTCCCCCTCCTTACACAGTTCAGTGGAGATGTGTCTTGTCTGCTGCCCCTCCCCTCCTTACACAGTGCAGGAGAGATATGTCATGTCTGCTGATCCCTCCTTACACAGTGCAGGAGAGATGTGTCACGTCTGATGCCTCCTCCTCCTTACACCCGTGCAGGAGAGATGTGTCATGTCTGCTGCCCTCCCATCCTTACACAGTGCAGGAGAGATTGTCATGTCTCTGCGCCCTCCACCTCCTTACACAGTGCAGGGGAGTGTGTCAAAGTCTGCTGCCCCCCCCCTCCTTACACAGTGCAGGAGAGAAGTTGTCATGTCGGCTGCCCCTCCCTTCCTTACACAGTGCAGGGGAGATGTGTCATGTCTGCTGCCCCTCCCCATCATTACACAGTGCAGGAGAGATGTGTCAAGTCTGCTGACCCTCCCAACCTTACACAGTGCAGTGGAGAAGTGTCATGTAAGCTGCCCCTCCCCTCCTTACACAGGGCAGGAGAGATGTGTCATGTCTGCTGCCCCCCCCTTCCTTACACAGTGCAGGGAGATGTGTTTATGTCGCTGCCCCTCCTCCTCCTTACACAGTGCAGGGGAGGTGAGTATGTCTGCTGCCCCTCCCCTCCTTACACAGTGCGGAAGAGATGTGTCATGTCTACTGCCCCTTCCCTCCTTACACAGTGCAGGAGAGATGTGTCATATCTGCTGCCCCTCCCCCTCCTTACCAGTGCAGGAGAGATGTGTCATGTCTGCTGCCCCTCCCCCTCCTTACACAGTGCAGGGGAGATGAGTCATGTTGCTGCCCCCCCCCCTCCTTAAAACAGTGCAGGAGAGATGTGGCATGTCTGTGCCCCTCCTCCCCCCCTTTCACAGTTTCAGGAGAGATGTGTTATGTCTGCTGCCTCCCATCCTTACCACAGTGCAGGAGAGATGTGTCTGTCTGCTGCCCCTCCCTCCTTACACAGTGCAGGGAGAGATGTGTCATATCTGCTGCTCCTCCTCCTCCTTACACAGTGCAGGGGAGAAAGTATCATATCTGCTGCCCCTCCTCCTCCTTACACAGTGCAGGAGAGATGTGTCATGTCTGCTGCCCCTCCCCCTCCTTACACGTGAGGGGAGATGTGTCATGTCTGCTGCCCTCCCTCCTTACACAGTGCGGAGGATGTTCAAAGTTGCTGCCCCTCCCCTCCTTACACAGTGCAGGAGAGATGTGTCATGTCTGCTGCCCCTTCCCTCCTTACACACTGCAGGAGAGATGTGTCATGTTGCTGCCCCCCCTCCTCCTTAAAACAGTGCAGGAGAGATGTGTCATGTCTGCCTGCCCCTCCTCCTCCCACACAGTGCAGGAGGGGATGTGTCATGTCTGCTGCCCCTCTCCTCTTACACAGTGCAGGAGAGATGTGTCATGTCTGCTTTCCCCTCCTCCTCCTTACACAGTTTCAGGAGAGATGTGTCATGTCTGCTGCCCCTCCCCTCCTTACACAGTGCAGGAGTGATGTGCCATGTCTGCTGCCCCTCCCCTCCTTACACAGTGCAGGAGAGATGTGTCATTACTGCTCCTCCCCCTCCTCCTTTCACAGTGCAAGAGAGATGTATCATGTCTGCTGCCCCTCCCATCCTTACACAGAGCAGGAGAGATGTGTCATATCTACTGCCCTCCTCCTCCTTACACAGTGCAGGAGAGATGTGTCATGTCTGCTGCCCCTCCCATCCTTGCACAGTGCAGGAGAGATGTGTCATATCTACTGCCCCTCCTCCCCATCCTTACACAGTGCAGGAGAGATGTGTCATATCTACTGCACCTCCCCCTCCTTACACAGTGCAGGAGAGATGTGTCATATCTACTGCCCCTCCCCTCCCTTTCCCAGTGCAGGAGAGATGTGTCATATCTGCTCCTCCTCCTCCTTACACAGTGCAGGAGAGATGTGTCATGTTGCTGCCCTCCTCCTCCCTTTCACAGTGCAGGAGAGATGTGTCATTTTCTGCTCCCCTCCTCCTCCCTTACACAGTGCAGGAGAGATGTGTCCTGGGCTGCTGCCCCTCCCTCCTTACACAGTGCAGGAGAGATGTGTCATGTCTACTGCTCCTCCTTACACAGTGCAGGCGAGATGTGTCATGTCTGCTGCCCTCCCCCTCCTTACACAGTGCAGGAGAGGGAGAGATGTGTCATGTCTTCTCCCCCTCCCTTCCTCTTTCACAGTGCAGGAGAGATGTGTCATGTTGCTGCCCCCCCCTCCTTACACAGTGCAGGAGAGATGTTATCATGTCTGCCATCCCCGCCTTACACAGTGCAGGGAGGATGTGTCATGTCTGCTGCCCCCCCTCCTTCTTTTCACAGTGCAGGAGAGATGTGTCAAAGTCTGCTGCCCTCCTCCCTCTTACCCAGTGCAGGTGATATGTGTCATGTCTGCTGCTCCTCCTCCTCCCTTACACAGTGCAGAGGAGATGTATCATGTCTGCTGCCCCTCCCTCCTTACACAGTGCAGGAGAGATGTGTCATGTCTGCTGCCCTCCCCTCCTTACACAGTGCAGGGGAGATGTGTCATGTCTGCTCCCCCTCCTCCTCCTTACACAGTGCAGGAGAGATGTGTATTGTATTCTGCCCCTCCTCCTCATTACACAGTGCAGGAGAGATGTGTCATGTTGCTGCCTCCGCCCCTCCTTACACAGTGCAGGGGAGATGTGTCATGTCTGTTGCCCCTTCCCCTTCTTACACATGAAGGAGAGATGTGTCGTGGCTGCTGCCCCTCCCCATCCTGACACGGTGCAGGGGATATGTGTCATGTCTGCTGCCCTCCTCCTCCTTACACAGTGCAGGAGAGATTTTGTATGTCTGCTGCCCTCCCCCTCCTTACACAGTGCAGGATAGATGTGTCATGTCTGATCCTCCTCCTTACACAGTGCAGGAGAGATGTGTAAAAGTCCGCTCTATTAAAAATATATCATCATTTATCCCATACTCTGAACACTGTAAAAGAAAAAACATCAAAAACATCAAAAACATCAGAATTGCTGCTTTTCGTTTTTTTCACGTTCCCTACAATTTAGAATAAAACTGATCAAAAAAGTTGCATCTATTCCAAACTGGTACCAATAAAAAAAGGTTTGGG